>VUYV01000138.1:2357062-2523502 GCA_008711295.1 Anarhynchus alexandrinus | reverse complement strand
CCCTGGATTGCAGATCGCAGCGCGCTGGAAAGCTGCATCCTTGCTCAGCTATGGTCAAGGGAAAAGATTTCTAACCAAAACACATGGGCAAACCTTGAAGGTGATACATGGAAACAGAGGGCCAAATCTTTGAGGACGTCACCTCCCCAGTGCTGCAGATCTGCCCCAAACATCATCTTTTCTCCAAGCAGCCAAGCGATACCGACTGCTCTGCATCATCACAGATAGCAGGGCTGTAGAAAGCCTTCCTGGCAAGCTGGGGCTGGTGGTAACGAGAAGATACGCAGCTCCCAGTTGGCTTGAAGCAATTCTCCTCTACTCTGCGGTGTGCATCAGGGATGGGTTTTGTGAAGCCAGCTACCCGGTGGGGAGGAATAAGGTTGTCGTACCATGGATGCCTCCTGCCTCAGCCAGTGAGACTGGGAGAGGACGCAGAGCCAACTGCTGTGGCCTCTTTCATCCCTAACCTTCTACGCAGCCAGTAAGGCCAGACAAAGCTGCTGGTCTCTGGCGAACCATGTGCCCATCGCGGCTCCTCATCTCTGCTTCTTCTAATTATCCTCCAATGCCCAGTCTCCTGCTGTCTTAGAGGCTGAAGCTCTTTTCCTTCCCCCCTCTCTCTGCTTCCCAGGTGCGAACACTGCAGTCCATAATGAACATCTTTGCTTCCAGTATCCTGCTCCCGCGTCTTAATGGTGAGAACCTGCTGGGGGGAATGGGGGTGCTGGAGTAGTCACTGGCCAGGTCGCTCTGTCCGAGCAGCCCCAGCTCGATAATTAAATCATCGTCACCAAGCCTGGTCGGTGGATAAAGCCTGCAGTGAGTGCAGGAGATGGCTGTAAAAGCCGCCGGCAGATGCAGGCTGTGGGCAGTAGCGAGCAGGAGTCTCTCGGTGCTGTGACACGCATCCAGCAGTGAACACAATGGAAAAAAATGAGCACGATGTACATCCTAATGCTTTCCAGACCCTCTTCCCAGCTCGCTGCTTCTCATGACTCCCCAGCACATGGGGCCAGAGCAGGGCTGGCGGCTGCCAGGGGCCCAGGGGGTGGCAGGGCACAACATGCAGCCCCCAGCCCTTCTGTGGAGCTTAGGAGGAATTTCCTCTGCCTACTCCTGGAGCAGCGGGAGTGAAGAAAGGGCTGGGGGAGAGGTGGCTGCCTGCTTTGCACAGGTCGTGCTCCCTCTTGCTCCCATTCCAGTTCCAATGTGGCCATGTGTGTTGTCTTTTCCAGCCAGGTTAGATCAGGGTTTCCCTCTGCCTCTGCTGGACAGAATACAGCTCTCCAATATCCTCGTGCAGTTTCACCAGGTGAGTGAGGGCAGCACCCAGCCCCAGCCAGAGCCCGTCCTGCCGCCCCCGAGCCCCCCACCAGGGAGACTGGATGCCTGCTGCTGCCAGCACAGCACAAAGCCAGTTGCCCTTCCCGTGCTGGGATGCAGTGGTCAGGAGGGTGCGCTCCACCGGGTTCCCAGCAGCACAGCTGCAAAACAGAGACCCCCTTTTCCCATCTGTACGGTAGGGGTCCGGGCTTTAAACCCCCAGGGCAGCACCGCATCATTCTCCAGTTCTTAAACGCGGGGCCTGAATTTCCCACGACCCTTTATAGCACGCGCAGCTCTGCGTCAGCTTTACCCTGAGCTCCCGCCTTCCCCGGCCAGCGGTGCCTGGCGGGATGCCGTGTGTGCGTGTGGAGCAGCTGCTGCCGGACACATCTGCCTGTGGTGGGACAGGCAGCTCCTGCCAGCTCCAGTGGAAGGAGCCCTGAGGGACTGGGGAGTGGAGAAAGCTCCTCTTGTGGGAGGCCTTCGGGAAGCCCCAGATGGGCGCCACTACGGGGATGCTGAATAGTTATTGCAACGTGTGGCTGTGAAATGTCCTCAGAGCCCTTCCAGGGCTCAAATTAGGCACAGGGGCTGGCAGGACCGCACACACCCTTCCATCCTCCCTCCCCAAATTGCGGTGGGTGCTGGGGAGCATGGCAGCCTGCAACAGAAAGCGTCTGCCAGGGCCTGTCGCAGCCCCACACTTTCTCTCTTTCTCCCAGAATTTCCTGCTGCTTGGAGCAGATGTTCACTATCAGCCCCGGGGATAGAGATAAGGTGACGAGAAGGACCTCGAGCACCAACAATGCCACCTTCGCTCCTTCTCTCCCCGCTGGCCCCACTGCTGGAGCTGAAGACCACCGGTTCTGCTGCGGCGTCCCTCACTGCCTGCCTTGCTCTGGACCGCAGTCGGAGGCAGAAGCTCTCCTGGGGCCTGAACCCTGTGTCCCCCACCGGGGCCTCACCCAGCACTACTGAAAGCTGGTGGTCCCTGGCCCCCTCCCCACCCGCTTCCCCTGTGCCAGAGGCCATTGGTGGCAATAAAGGTAGCCAGTGCTGGTGTCGTGGCTGTGGTGGTGCTGTCACTGTGTCGTGGTTTAACCCCATCCAGCAGCTCGCTCCCCCTGCCTTCCCCTCCAAAAAGGTAGGGAGAAGAGGGTGAAAAGGAGAGGAAAGGAAAAAAGGAAAACAAAAACAAAAACAAAAACCCTCATGGGTTGAGATAAAGATAGTTTAATAGATCAATATCAGAAAAGGAAAATAACGATAATAATAATGACACAAGTCACTCTCACCAGCCAAGGAACTGCCGCCATCCTGAGCAGTGATCCCAAGTACCCACCCCCCCTCTAACCCCCATTGCTACACTGAGCATGACGTCTGTGGTACGGAATATTCCGTTGGCCATTCCATCCTTCTGCCTAGGCTGCTTCTCTGCTTCTCTGGGAGGCTGAAAAAAGGTCCTTTGAAACTATAAACATTGCCTAGCAACAACTAAAACAATATGTATTATTGACATGCCTTTTCTACCAAATCTGAGACACAGCAACCACTAGAAAGATAATTAACTCTGTTCCAGCTGAAACCAGGGCACAGTGTCTGAGCCTGTGGTACCTTCCCTGGGCCCTTCGCTCGCTGCCAGGAGCCCTCCTGGGGGAGGGTCTGCACCCGGGAACACCCATTTTGGCTATTTTTATCTGTGTGGTCATGGCAAAACACCACAGACCACCAGCTGGATCTGAACTTGGCAAGGGATGAAAAGAATAATTTGAAGGGCTTCTACAGGTATGTCAGCCAGAAAAGGAAGGTCAAAGAAAGCGTACCCCGCTGACAAGCAGGACTGGCAAACTGGTAACAACGGACAAGTAGAAGGCTGAGGTACTCAGCAACTTTTTTGCCTCAGTCTTCACTGGCAACCTCTCTCCCCACACCTCTCGAGTCAATGGACCGCAAGGCAGGGACTGGGGGAGCAAAGTCCCTCCCACTGCAAGAGAAGCTCAGGTTTGTGACCGCCTGAGGAACCTGAACATACAGAAGTCTATGGGACCTGACAAGAGCATCCCAGAGTCCTGCAGCAATTGGCTGATGTAGTTGCCAAGCCACTCTCCATGATATTTGCAAAGTCACAGCAGTCAGGTGAATTCCTCAGTGACTGGAAAAAGGGAAACATTGCACCCTTCTTTACAAAGGCTAGAAAGGAGGACCCTGGGAACTACCGACCTGTCAGCCTCACCTCTGTGCCTGGGAAGATCATGGAACAGATCCTCCTAGAAGCTATGCTAAGGCACATGGAGGACAGAGAGGTGATTCGAGACAGCCAGCATGGCTTCACCCAGGGTAAGTCCTGCCTGACCTATTGGCCTTCTGTGATGGAGTGAATACAGCAATGGACAAGGGAAGAGCTATGGATGTCATCTATCTGGACTTCTGTAAGGCCTTTGACATGGTCCTCCACAACATCCTCTCTCTAAATTGGAGAGATACGGATTTGATGGGTAGACTGTTTAGTGGATGAGGAATTGGTTGGATGGTCGCATCCAGAGGGTAGTGGTCAACAGCTCAATGTCCAGATGGAGATCGGTGACAAGCTGTGTCCCTCAGGGATATGTATTGGGGCCAGTACTGTTCAATATATTCATCAATGACATAGACAGTGGGATAGAGTGCACCCTCAGCAAGTTTGTGGATGACACCAAACTGAGTGGTGCAGTCAACAAGCCTGAAGGACGAGACGCCTTCCAGAAGGACCTGGATGAGCTCAAGAGGTGGGCCTGTGTGAACCTCATGAGGCTCAACAAGGCCAAGTGCAGGTCCTGCACCTGGGTCAGGGCAACCCCAGTATCAACACAGGCTGGGGGATAAAGGGATGGAGAGCGGCCCTGACGAGAAGGACTTAGGGGTACTGGTGGGTGAAAAGCTGGATGTGAGCTGACAATATGCGCTCACAGCCCAGAAAGCCAACCGCATCCTGGGCTGCATCCCCAGAGCGTGGGCAGCAGGGTGAGGGAGGGGATGCTGCCCCTCTGCTGTGCTCTGGGGAGACCCCACTACAGTGCTGCCTCCAGCTCTGGGGCCCTCGGCACAGGGGGGGACTTAGACCTGTTGGAGCAGGGTCAGAGGAGGCCATGGAGATGCTCTGAGGGCTGGAGCCCCTCTGCTGGGAGGACAGGCTGAGAGAGTTGGGGGTGTTCAGCCTGGAGAAGAGAAGGCTCCGGGGAGACCTTAGAGCCCCTTCCAGTGCCTAAAGGGGCTCCAGGAGAGCTGGGGAGGGACTCTCGATCAGGGAGGGGAGCTATAGGATGACTGGGAACGGTTTTAAACTGAAATAGGGGAGAATAAGACTAGATATAAGGAAGAAATTATTTCCTGTGAGGGTGGTGAGACACTGGCCCAGGTTGCCCAGAGAAGCTGCGGCTGTCCAATCCCTGGAGGTGTTCAAGGCCAGGTTGGACGGGGCTCTGAGCAACCTGCTCTAGTTGAAGATGTCCCTGCTCGTTGCAGGGGGGGTTGGACCAGACGGCCTTTAAAGGTCCCTTCCCGCCCAAACCATTCCATGATTCTGTGCTCATGTTCCCACCGTTATGTCCCTCTCCCACGGCGGGGCCGCACCGGGCCGCCCGCGGGTCCCCGACTCCGCCCGGCAGCGGGGCCGGAACGGCGGCGGCGCGGAACGCAGCGCCGAGGGTCGGGAGGCGGCGGGGCCTCTTCGGCGGCGCACGGCGGGGCCGCCCCTTCCCCGCTCGGGCCCTTTCCCGCACAGCGCCCCGCGGCTGTCGCCGTGGCAANCTGCCCGCCGGGCCGGACCTGCGGCACTTCCTGAGAGGGGCCGCCGCCGCCGGGGAGCCGCGGTTCGAGCCGGGCTCTGCCCCCGGGACCGGGAGAGGTGTGTGGTGCCGCTGTCCCCCCGCCGCGGGCCGGGGCTGGGCTGGCGGGGCCCTGCGGCTGTGGCCTTGCAGCCGGGCCAAGGGCAGCCGTGGGGGCTGGCGGGGTCGGTGGTGCAGCGTGCTCGGGGGGAAACGAGTTGTTTGGGTGCTTTTTGGGGCCCTGAAGGGGATTTTGATATTAGAAGTCCAGCTCGTTGGCCCCGTGCCCACTGGTGTGTCTCCCCCTGCCATGAAGGGAGGGGAGTGGGTTGCGCTGGGGTCTCTCCGCTGTCAGCCGGGGCCATGGCAGAGCTTTCGGGCAGCGATGCCCTGGGGAGGGGGGCTCTCATTGCACTAAATGATATGTCTCAGCAATAACACAGCTTCGGCTTCTCTGCAAGCCGCGGTCCAGACCTGCCATGTCAGAGTGACATGCTCTGATGCGCTCGGGTTTTCCCAGAGTCCATTTTTACTTTTGGCTTATCCTTTCTGCATGGGCTGCAAGTGAAGGTTGCTTTTGTGCCGCTTGCCTGAGTCTTCCCAGTGGTGGGACTAAAGGTTCCTTCCTATGGAAAAGGTCATAGAAACAGGTTGTAGATGAAAGCTGAGGCAGGCTTCTGCATCACACCACCTTTGTTGCAGTGTACCTGGAGACGTATGGCTGTCAGATGAACGTCAATGACACGGAGATTGCCTGGGCCATCCTGCAGAAGAATGGCTACACGAGGACAAAGGAGCTGGATGAGGTAAGGCACCTTGGCAGCTCTCCTGTGGCACAGGTCTGCCAGGGCATCGCACCACTGCTGTACCTGCGAGTCCTAGGTTTTGTCTGGAGTGCAATCCTGCAGGATGTTGTGATATTTGCAGTCTAAGCTCTGTGGAGTAAAGGAGGCTACTTAACAAGCAATGGTAGAAAGCTGTGGGTTGGTTGTTTTGTTTTTTTTCTTTAAACTGCTGGGTTTCCTCTCAGTTGGAGAGCAATTGGACACAGTGGGATGCTCCTGACTCATCTTTGTCTGACTTTACTTCTGCCATTTAGTGGAAGACTCTGCTTGTCTTCTGTTAGTTTCCTGCACCTTAGTTTGTTGAAACCCGCCGTGTACTTTGGCAGATCTTTTTCACCGAGTTAAGTGAGTTTTGTAGTCTGCCTCTTCGGGTTACCTCTGGAGGGCATGAGTACTTGTCGTTTGGCTTTTACATTTCTTCTTTTTTTTTTGTTTTCAATATAGGCAGACGTGATTCTCCTTGTCACCTGTTCTGTGAGGTAAGGAAACTTTTGTCACTGCTGGTTTTGGACAGTTTATAAGGAATTACCATTTGAAAACCAAGGCAATAAATGTGTTGTGTGTGGAAAAGAACATGCAGATGTTAAACTACCTGTTTAGTTGAGGGTAGAGCTAGCTGATGCTGCAATGTGTAACATTAATTGTGCTATGAATTGCTTTTCTATACAGTGAGAAGAAGCTCTTTGGTAGTGTAAGCTCTGTGTATATGTCATGGGCTGTTAGAGACCTGCACAGATTTGTGCTTTAACAATTTTTAATTTTTTTTAATTCCATCTTCTCTTGAATTGACTGGCTCTCTAATACAGAGTCTGTACTTGAAAAATTTGGGAAATACATTTAGAGGCAATTTGGGTTATAAATATACAGGAAACTTTGCTTGTTTTTTCTCAATGCAGAAAATATCAGATGCTCTTTGTCACTTTCAAGGTAGCTCATATTGGCTGGCTAAGGTAGACTTTTCCTCCACAAGCGCTTAGTCCCTGAGTTGTTTCTGCAGTGCAGATGCTCCCAAGCGAGCGAAATGATAGTAGATAAGATAGAGTCAAGACATAATCCACACACTACAAATGGCACTTTCATGTGCCATCGGATCCATCAGGTGGATGATTCCCTGTCTTTAGTTGAATTCTCTCAAAGCACATGGGCTGCTTCACATTGGGAAACTGTTAAAGCGCAACAATCGGAATAACCACTGTTCTCCTGACTTCCCAGGGAGAAGGCAGAACAGGCTATCTGGAATCGCCTGCGACACCTCAAAGCGCTGAAAGCCCAGCGGCAGCAGGCTCACGTACCTCTCCGCATCGGGATTCTAGGTACCTGGCAGGATGTGCAGCAGCGGGTGGGAGACATTGTGCCACATCCCGTTGTGCTGTGTTTCCTCTTCCCCTCTGGCAGCATCAAGCCTTTTCTGCAGAGTGAAAGCAGCTAGTGAAGGGGTGTGGAGGTGTAACAGAAGGTGGGCGCTTCCTCACAAAGACCCTTCTCATTTGGTGGCAGGATGCATGGCTGAGAGGCTTAAGGAGGAGATTCTGCACAGGGAGAAGCTAGTTGATATTGTGGCAGGCCCTGATGCCTATCGTGACCTTCCCCGGCTGCTGGCCGTGGCAGAGTCTGGCCAGCAAGCTGCTAATGTCCTGCTATCGCTAGATGAGACTTACGCAGATATTCTGCCTGTCCAGACTAGTGCAGGTGGCACGACAGCGTTTGTGTAAGTACCTTTTTTTCCTGTGCGTGTTTCTGTGATTCTGGTTTGGAAATATTGCTGTGCAGAACAGACGTGTCAGTGACAGCAGCTACCCAAGAGATGTAATGCCTGGTTGCTCTCGCTCCTGGCAGCCCAGAGGCATGAGTCTACCAGACTGTGTGTTTGCTGCTTCTTCGCTGGCTGACTGAGCCCTGGAGAGACTGCCCCGTGCTCTGGCTGTCTGCAGGCTTCTCTTATTCTCCTTTGAGAACGTTGATTGTCTAAGCCTGATGCTGCGCCGAGTGATTTCTGTCCCACTGACGTCTGTGCCTTTCTAAAGTCTATGCCTCTCTCATCTCCTGCCTTCTGCTATGTCCTGCCTCAGGTTCTCCTATTGAATTCTTCTAATCCTCCATGCGTTGTAACTTCTGTTGGTTTAGTTTTGATAATAAGATTCCCAAACGTGACATCAGACTGCTCAGTGTGGCCACAGAGTACAGAAGGACAGTATCACCTTCTGTAGGAAGAGGATGCAGAAGGATCTTTCATCACTGCCAGATTGCAGTGCAAGTCTGTGCCTCATTAGTTGCTTTCCAAATTTCTTGGAAATGTGCGTGAAAAATTAGGAGGTGTTAGCTAGGGGCAAGCAGAAGCCAGCTTTGGCTGGAATGGTGTGTACGGGGAAGCTGCAGAGCTGTGTTCAGAGCTGGTGCTGCGCAGGCTGCAGGCCAAGGGAGTTGGCTGAAGGCAGCAGTGTTGGGCCAGGTCAAAGCAGGGAAGGATGCAACATGGATGATGCTTCCGGAGCAATTGTAGTGTGACCTGTACTTTACCTCTCGGCAGATCTATCATGCGGGGCTGTGACAACATGTGTAGCTATTGCATTGTGCCCTTCACCCGTGGCCGTGAAAGGAGCCGCCCCATCGCGTCCATCCTGCAGGAAGTGAGGATGCTCTCGGATCAGGTGAGGCAGAGCCTCCTTCCTGCCTGCCCCAAACCGTGGGCGGAAGGATGGTTCTCAGTGAAAGTGTTTTCAGTGATACCTTTGACCAATGACACCACCTTTGTCTGTGGAGATAAGGTTATCAGAGGGTCCCACCAGTGGCTTTTTGATTCCCCTTGTAATAGTCTGAGACAGACAAAGAAGGGAGGGCTTCCCCTGGAGACCCCTTGAAGTAAGAGTAAAACCATGGCTGCCCTTGCAGCTTCGCTATCCTGGACAGGTTATATTTTTTTTTCCTCTGTTTATCTTTGTAGGGAGTGAAAGAAGTGACCCTTTTGGGTCAGAATGTCAACAGCTTTCGAGACATGTCTGAGGTGCAGTTTCAGTCAGCTGCTGCCCCAGTCCTCAGTCGTGGCTTTAGCACAGTCTACAAAGCTAAACCAGGAGGCTTGCGCTTTGCACATCTTCTAGACCAGGTTTCTAGAATTGATCCAGAAATGAGGATCCGTTTCACCTCTCCACACCCCAAGGATTTTCCTGATGAGGCAAGTGTAAAATAAATACCTGGACCTCTGTTTGCAGGCAGGCAGGCAGCTCTGAACTGGTAGATGTGGGCTGTGCTTCCTTCCCAAAGGGAACACAGAATCACAGAGTGGGAACAGCAGCTCCTGGGAGGGGGAATGTTTGTGCTAAAGCTAGCAGGTTTGCAATTTGCTGGCTTTTACCTGGGGAAGACTCTTCCCCTTGGAATCCTGGTAGAGTTGAGCTGTCTATGACCTTGTCTCTTGATTGCCCATGACAGGTCCTGCAGCTTATCCAGGAGCGGCACAACATCTGCAAACAGCTTCACCTCCCAGCCCAGAGTGGAAGCACACGAGTCCTGGAGGCCATGCGACGAGGGTGAGTGATGGCCATGTGGAGTCCTGTGCCCTACCCTCTGATTTAGGATGCTCGCTTCTCCTCACCAATGTTGCGGTTTTCTGATTAGCAAATCCACGTGTTGTTCATTGCAGATACACAAGAGAAGCATATCTAGAGCTTGTACACCATGTGCGTGAATCCATTCCAGGTAGGGGCTCCCTTTAACTTGGTCTGAGCTCAGCACAGCTATATCTTACTGTCCTTTCTTGAGTGAAGTGTTTGTCTCGTCCTTGAGGGAAGTGTAAAGCTGCATCTCTGTTACAGGAGTGAGCTTAAGCAGCGATTTCATTGCCGGCTTCTGTGGAGAGACAGAAGAAGATCACCAGCAGACTTTGTCCTTGCTGCGGGAAGTCCGCTACAACGTAGGATTCCTGTTTGCCTACAGCATGAGACAGGTGAGTGCAGGACCTGATGGAGAAGACTCTTACCTCTAGGTATCTTACGAGGTATCTCACCTAATTCCTGAGTGCTGTTTCTCACAATAAGACACTGGGAAAAAAAAAAGCTATTGAAAATAATACCTAAAGACTTGCTATATTGGTAGAATTTTCTCCTTGCGTGCAGCACTTGTAGGGTATGTGGTTCTGCAAGGGCCACCTTTGTGCCTGAAAGGCTTCCAGCACCCTTGTGTCAGGGTTGATTAGTGATTGGGTGACCTGGTTCTGCAGGTGCTCCAGAGTGATTGCAATGAAGCAGCCATGTCTGCAGAGACCTGGCTGCAGGTACGTTTTTCTTGGCTGATGAGAAATTGTACAGATGTAGCTGGGCTACTCTGTCAATCGAGTCTGGAGAGAAGTGGTGAATTTTTCCATGAGAAGAGTGGATAGCTGGCAAGGTTCCATTAGATTGCTCTCCAAAGTGTAAGATGCTGATGGAGAAGAAGACAGGAGATTGGGAAACATAAGAATGCAAAGGAGTATGGATCACCTTTCAGCACATGGGACTTAAAGTAGTAGAATCCATTGCCTGTCCTTGTGGACAGACAGGCAACTGACACATCTCACATAGGAGATGCAGAACTTCTTCACACAGCCACCGATACACAGCACCCTACATCAAACCTACCAAAAAGGTGATGCAAAAAGAATGTGAGGAGCTCAGGGATGTTGTTGGTGCTGAAAACATTCCTTGAGATTGTAAATGCAAACTGTAACGTGTGGAAAGCTGCTGCTTGAAGAGCAGCCAGGCTCTTTGGGGTCAGACAAGGTCCTGATCTCACACTGTCTGGTTATTGAGGAGCCACACTTGCTTTGTTTGTTTACAGAAAACCCGGGCATATCACCGGCTGCAAGACGATGTTCCTGCAGACATAAAACAGAGGCGGCTGGAGGAGCTCATTACTGTCTTTCGAGAGGAGGCTGCAAGGGCAAATGAGGCGATGGTGGGCCAGTCTCAGCTGGTGCTGGTGGAGGGGGTGAGTGTTCCTGGTAGAGAGTTGTCCTCCCCTCTTGCTGGCCAAGAGGCTCTTGGGCTGTACACTGCAATCGTCACTTCTGCCTTCCCTTCTCATTTTCCCCGCACAATCCTAGGACTCCAAGACTGTATCTTCACACTTAAGCAGACAGCCTCATTTTTCCAGAGCACTGAGCTGAGCACAGGGGGATGGGATAGGTTAGAGATGTGTCTCTGGCCCCGCACTGAATTAGTGCAGGCTTTGAAACGTTGGCTTTGGGGTGTGGGTGTGAACGCAGCAGCTCTGGCCATAGGACTTTGTTACATGGCATGCTTAACAACGTGGAACGTGGATTTTAATACTGGCAATGGTGCTCAATTAATTCCTGAGGCAGTAAAACCCAGCAGTGAATCAGAGCTATTGCCATGCAGGTAATGTTCCCTGTCCTCCTTTCAGCCCAGCAAGCGCTCTGCCTCGGAGTTGTGTGGGAGAAATGACGGCAACATCAAGGTGATCTTCCCCGATGCTGAGATAGAGGATGCTGCGGGCTGCGAGGCTCCGGTCAGAGCCCAGCCAGGGGACTATGTGTTGGTGAAGGTGACCTGCCTACAATACTTGTTTCATTGGGCTCTTTTTCTTGCACAGTGCTGTTCTCTAGAGCAGCTGCTGCCAGGACAGCCTAAAATTAGAATGGATCCTCCTCAGCCTTTCTGTTTCCTGAGGACTGTTGTGCTGTTTCTTTCAGGTAACCTCTGCCAGCTCTCAGACCTTGAAGGGAGTTCTGCTCTGTCGTACCACCCTCTCCCGCTCTGCGGCTTGTCACTGAGGTATCCCTGCTGCCAGTGGACAAAAGCGGCACATTTTCTCCAGGAAGAAACAAGGAAGCTTGGTCAGGTGGAGATGGGGTAGAATCAGGGAGATATATGTATATTTTTTTATATATATATAAATAATAATAAAATATATATATATTTCTGTTTTGGCAACAACCTACCACCCATAGATCTGTGCAAGTCTGTTGGCAAAAGGGATGGAAGCTGTGTGCGGACTTACCAAACCTGAGTACTCTGTGATCTTGTATTTTCCCTTGCTCTCAGGCTCGGCCCACCCTTGCAGTGCTGACGGTGTGTCCTCTGACTTCGATCCTGTCTTCTACTGCAGCCCAGCCTGAGAAATGTGTGCCTGCAGGGCAGGTCATTCCTGCTAGCTCAGTTGGATTTAGGAGCTGCAAAAACCGGTAGTGCCTAGAAAATACAGCTCCAGTAACTGCTGGAGAATGGAAGGACTGCCAAAGGGCACAAAGAACTCAAAAAAACAGGAGAAGATTGTGATGAATTCTTTCCAAATATTGGTAACTTCCCTATTTGCAAAATGCTTGGAAAGGGCAAGGAAGAACCTGCACTGTGCCTGTATGATGGAATATGGCACCAAACTGTGGAATACAAAATGATGTTAACGTGCATGAGTGATGCTTAATCTGTTGTACCTGAGGCCGAGGGAATGCAACCTTACCCCTGCACTGGGAATACTTGGATCTAGGTTAGAGAGGAAGGATTTCCCTGTCTCCAGGCCTAAGGGGGTGCATGGTAAGGACTGGCTGCCAGCCGAGGGTTATCTTTAGCTTGTTAAAACCTTAGGTGCAGCTTTGTAATCCAAACATCTGTGGATGTCCTTCGCTTTGCTCACTGGAAGAGAGAAATGGCCATACCAATTTAAATGGCCAATAACTTCTTTAAGTGCATCTTACAGTTCCTTGTTTTTATCAGCCTGTGGCTAACCCTGGCCACACTGTGCTACATTTGGGGCTGATCTGCTAAATTCAGACAAATACCTGTAACCTGCACTTGTAAGTAAACTCTCTCTTAGGAGACGTTAGAAAGAATTATCCCTTTTAATACAGATAATCATGTTATTAAAAGAAGTCATTGTAAAAGGCTCTCTCTGGTGACAAATTTTGAAGGAACAGCTGATCAACTCTTAATAGAGCAGTCACTACATGAATTTGCAGAATTTTTAAATAAGCATAAAAGGGTTTGGCTAGAAAGGCTTCCCTCCTACTCAGCTCTTTCTGGGATATAATTGTTTCTCTTTGAAAACAGCAATGGTTCACTGAATACTCATCAGACCTTAGTTTAAGAAACAAATACATTCTGCTTGTTATCTCAGAGCAGATTCTCTTCTCATAGAAGTAAATTTGCACAATCAGCAGTAGTCACTGTGGGTGCTAACAAATACACAGTGCCGTTCTGCAGTCCTGCCCCCAAATGGGAAAGTGTTTTAGGCCCAAATTCACAAACCAGGTCTTAGACCTCTGCTGCCTGGTGAGTGTAAGCTTTTGGCTTTTAAGGAAGAGGCAGTGAGAAGCTGTTTGGTTTGAAAAACCAAAGGAAGAAGCAGGATGTATAAGCATCATCCCTCAAAAGTGACAGGCACTGAAGCCAACATTGTGCTTGCTAATTAAAACAACTGGGTAAGTGGCCCAGTTTTAACTGCTCTGCAGCGTCTCTTTCAGCATATTTTTCCTGTGCATCTTGAAACTGTGGCCCAAGCCAGCATCCCCTGAAAAGGGCTGGTACCCACCTTTCACTGCTGGTTTTGACCTTCTCCCCAAAAGCACCTATTCCAAGTGAGAAATGCAGACCGCAGTGGGCCCTCCCCGCTCCATCCAGCTTTGAGGCCAGCTGTGGTCGTTTTACAATCATTATTTTAAGAGCAAGAGACTAATGAGGAGGAGAGTTGGGTTTTACATTTTGATGAGAAGGTGATAATGCTCGCTGCACAGACTCCCCAAGGAGCCGTAGCGCTTACCATTTGCCTCGCCTCCTTAGTTTTTATAGGCCTCAGGAATGAGGGCTGAGGTTTTAAGGCAGCGAAGCATCCATTAGGAAGCGCTTACAGTGACCTTGGAGGCTGAGTTCGTCATTTGGCAGTGCCTGAAAGCAGGAACATTTTTTTCTCAGGGGCTAGAGGTGGGATGCGGTTTCTGTATCACTTGGCAGAAGATTTGCTCCCTGAATTCGGCCGTTGGGAAAGCTGAACTGTCTCGCGTTCATTCTGCTTTATGCTCATTCTTGTACACTTCTTTTCCCAGTCTGAGCAGGGACAAGAGTCCTGAACTCCACAGGATTCTTAAATCTCCCACGCTGATTTATACCTGCGCCTTCTACAATTGGAAGCTGAAAAGTGTTGCAGTATTTCAGTGTACCTCAGCCATGGAAGGCATTTGGTTTGCTGGGATTGCTGCTGTAAGACTGCTCTGGGTCCAACCCAAAATACTGGTTAAGGTAAACATGCGCTGTTTCTCTGCTCTATAGAGAAACATGGATCCAGGAATCAGTACCCAGACTTGGTAGGAACATCGCTATCTGGGATTTGTTACCAGTAAAGAGGCCTGCTAGGCTTTTATTGTCCAGAGCGTAGTGTTTAAAAGCCTTAATTTCAACCAATTTTGTAAGTGTCTTCATAAGCTACATTTTATAATGAAGCTCAGTCCTCACCTCTGTGTCCCAAACTCTCAGAACAAGTTCTGGTGTGATCCTGAGGAGCCCCAGGAGAAAGCAGCCCTGTTATAATTTGAAAGCTGGATCCTACTCTTGTTCTTTTGGAAAACAGCTGCAGTCAGCCACTGCCAGGCTCTACTTGCAAGTAGGTCACAGGAGATGTTCCTCAGAGGCAAAACACTACTGGTGGGTTGCTGGGTGGTATTTTGTTTTAGGGATGGCTCAAGAGTCTTCCTCAGGTCAGACCCACAACTCTAAACCCCTCCTTCACTGTCAGCCCCAGTGTTCTCCTGTGCGCTCGGCCTTCCTGTATCCACTCGCTTCGGATGGAAACTGCTGGCAATAACAACACCAGACCAGAAGTCGCCAGCCTGAGGAAGCAGGGAAAAAAAAAACCAAAAGTCAGAGTGATGGAAGTAATTATTCACATGGTTTGGGGGTTATCTGCTTGCTCTTTCTGCTCTCTATGTTTGTACGGTTCCAGGTTTATATTCCCAGTATTGGGCAGATTGGATTTCCCAAGTCAAGGACACCAACCACCTTTTAACCCTGCACTCAACCATTCCCACGAAATGTTGTTTTCTAGGACACACCCTGGAAAAGGTACGGGAAAAGTCACAGCAGCGATCTGTGTCCAGCTCCTTTGCTGAGACAGATTCTTTAGGTAAGAGCCAGGGGATTAACGGGATATGTATGAAATGCAGAGCATCAGCATAAAACGCCTTCAGCGAGGAGCCCGAGAGCCACTCTTGGTACATGCAAAACTGGACCAGGCTCAGCAGGAGTGTGTGGCCAAGGTGGTGAACCCTCACTTGCCATCTGCAGGGCCGGGTGGTGAGGGTGCTGCAGGGGACGGTGACACTCCATCAGCAAACAAACCTGCTAGAAAAACAGATTAAACTCCACCCGCTCAGAACACAGGCAGGACCCTCCAGCCTGTGTGAGCCTCGGGGGACTTCAGTCAGATGCATAAACATGACACGAAACAGCCCTCGGGATGCTCCTGCAGACGGGCATGGGCTGCAGCACCTCCTGGGAGCCCTCCGGAGCCGGGTCACCGCTGTAGCTGCATCAGTGAAGCCCCTGCACCTGGGGACCCCAGTGCATCATTGCAGCTCCAGCCTGGTACAGCTTAACTGGTATGGAGTGATAAAAACTGGGATTTAGTGCTGCCAAGAACAGGTCTGTGGTGCCCTCCGTGCCCGGGCCAGCTGGCGACAGCGACAGTGAGCATCGGGCGCGGGACGGCGCTGCCGGGCTCTGCAGCCCCTGCGTGTAACTTCAGCCACTTGGTTTGTTTTAATGTACTTTCTGATTAAAGTGGAGTCTCGTTCTGAGCGCAACCTCTGCTGCTGGAGCAAAGCAGCTCTGGGGAGCCGTTCTCCTCTCGGACCCCCTCAAGTCCCCCCCCCCAGCAGGATGGGGCCGAGCATGTAGGTAAGTGTCAGATAGACATTAGTGTTACACAGCAGCTCACAGCAACACTAATGGCAGCGCCAGCGCTCTGCCCTGTCTCACAGCCTCTTGTACCAGTGAGGAGGCACGTTACTTCATCTGGCCTGTCCCACCACTGCGAAGCATCAGCAATTGTGCGGGGTCCTGTCTCCCGCGCTGGATGGGCTGAGCTGCGCAGGAGGACGTGCTGGGCTGCGGTGACATTGGCATCCTGAGGGCTCAGCCAGTCCTTTCGGGGTTGAGCAGAGCCCTGCCCAGCCTCGCCTCTCCAACAGCTCCCTCCTTCCCAGGCAATTGTCCCACGGTCCCTCTGGAGAACCCACAAACCTTTTTTTGCCTCCGTCCAGCCAGTCCTGCCCCGGTTACACCCGTGGGCAAACACCTAACGAGGCATTTGGCAGATCAGTTTTCCGAGCACAGACCTAAAGTGCTGGGATGACATTTACTTTCCAGCACTGGCCGTGCCCCGAGGCATCTCCCGCCACCGGGATTTCATAACACACAACGCGCACGCTTTTTTTTTGTGCTTGCAGGGTGTGTTGAGTGAGGCTGGACATCACCACGAACACACAAATAGCTTCACCTGGTAGAAACGTCGCTGTCAGAGAGAACAAGAACCTGTTTGTTCTCTGGACCTCCATCACACAGCCCTAAGGAGAGAACCTGTTTGTCCTCAGGTCTTGGCTGTGCTTACGGAGAGGAGGGAC
The DNA here is from genome assembly GCA_008711295.1 of Anarhynchus alexandrinus. NCBI lineage: Eukaryota > Metazoa > Chordata > Aves > Charadriiformes > Charadriidae > Anarhynchus > Anarhynchus alexandrinus. The sequence goes on along the minus strand of VUYV01000138.1, from coordinate 2,506,925 downwards.
AGACAGCAGCGGGCGCTCTGAGCCAGTGTTGATCAGTCATCACTGCTGTTTATTGGCCTGAGGACAATCTCAAAATAGGTGTCCATCGTTGCCTACGCTCCCCCCACCCAGCCTTGCTCCCTTCTCCACGACTCGCCAAGCAGCTAAGGCAGAGCAGTTGGGCTTTTCCCAGCGCCAGAACTGGCTGTGGTGTGTCACGTCCTTCCCCAGAAACCCCAGTGCTCTGCAATCTGTTTTCCCTCTGAATATCAATGAAACTGGAGGGAAAGACTGACGTTTTCCCTGATGGCAGCTTGTAAGCACAGTTTGCTTGAGGTCAGCCGAAGACCTCCGCTCGGCTGAAGCGGTGGCAGGTGACGAGACGCATTGCCTCTGAGCGATGCGCCAAGCAGCCCGCCGGGCTGTGCCGGGGCTGAAACGCTTTCCTTCCCTTTTCTCGTGGGTTTTCACTTTAGCAGACAGGCTTCACGCACTTGCCAGCCCTTTTTCCCCCAGGCCTCCTCCTCCCTCCGCAGCCCTGCTGTGGGCTGGAGGGCCACGGAGGATTCCTTCGGCGGCTTTTCATCACCACTGCTGAAGCTAGCTCTTTGTGTAAAGCTTAGGGATTTAATACAACATAAAGAACTTTTAAAAATGTCTTCCATTTCTAAAACCAGTTATATCTTTAGTTGACCCCTTTCTGGAACTGGCTGCGGTCGGCTTCCAGCAGGAAGGTTACGACTGCTCCTAGAGGCTCCCCCGCTGATGATGGTGAATTCTGCCATGCTGGAAACACAACGGGCTCTCCACCACAGCAGCGGGCAGCTGCCAGACCCTGCCCGCCTCCCTCGTGTCCCCCCGCTGATGTCCCCCCAGCCCAGCCCCAGGCTGCTCTCCAGCCCACCCAGTACCCGCTGGCAGCGCCGGGGTTGGCGTGTCCGTCTGTCCCCAGCCCTTCCCCAGAGCAACGCGCCGTCCTGGAGTGATGCTGGGCTGTGAACTGAATGTCAATGACAGAGGCGCTGATGGTGAATGGCAGCTCCATTTTTTCAGGGTTTTGTGGATTCAGAGTGTATCTTACAAGTCTGTCACAGTAACTGCTGTTCTCTGGGGCTCGGGAGTCCTGTGGCTTCCCCTCCTCCCTTGTGAGCAATTTCTTTCCTTTACTGACAGCTAACTATTGACTTCTCATTCTCCTGGAGATGAGATGTCCTGTCTCACCAGGTTTAAATTAGTTTTATCTTTAGACTTCCCTATTAATAAGCTCTCATCGTGGTGTCATTACTTGATATCTGTTTTCTGATGTTTTTCACTAATGACTCTATACCTTCCAAGATATTTTTTCAAGTTTTTTTTTTTTCCTCTGCTGGATGAGTTATTTAATAGTCAGGCAGGGATGAGGGGTGTGAAGATGGTCAGACGCTGGTGAGAGGCACACACAGGGTGGCCGAGCCCCGACTGCGTGCGCAGAGGAGGGCGATGGACTGGGGATGGGGATGGCCACACACTCCCTCTCTCTGTCTCTCTGCACCTCTCTAATCCCACCTGAGCTCTGCCATGCTGGGTGCTCTCAAGAACACAAGTCAATAGTGTAATTAAAACACCTCCCATGAGGTGAAGGTGGTGCAATCCATTTGGACAGCTGTATCGGACGCTCTCTGGGAAAAACAGAGAATGACTTTTTGTGCCCCCACCCACGGGAGGGTCCCCGTGTGCCCGCTCCGGTGCCAGGGCAACAGCTCCAGCCCTTGGGCAATAGCCCCAGGGCTAGAGGTGCTTCACAGCTCTTATTTCCCGTACAAATCCTCCTTCCCACCCAGAAATCTGGTCTGGGTCATGCCCTGGGGACACGCTGCATGTTCAGGCCATCCTCAGGCAGGGATCCCGCTCCTGGGGCACGGCACTGCTCAGCTTCATCACTGATGAAGCCCTTCCATTGGGGTCTGCCGCACCCCCCAAAATCCTGGATGGCCAGAAACCCTCTGGAGGGACCTCCTGGCCAGGGGACCCTCTGCCTGGTCTGAGGCTCTGGGCTGCTCCTGGGGGGGAGCAGGAAGAGCACACAAACCCCCTGGCAGAGAGCCCAAAACATCTTCAGGTCCTCAGACCTGACCCCCTGTGGTCGCTGCAGCCAGCGAGGCCGGTGCCGTGCCAGGAGGATGCTGCCCTCACTGGGGTGCCCAGGCTGTGCAGGAGGCAGGAGCTGTGGCAGAAGAACCACAGCCCTCAGAGTTGAATACGAGCGCTGCTGCTCTGGGTGGGTTTGGGACATCGTTGACCTTTTGGAAAGCTGGTTTGGAATAAGCAATAGGTCTCTATGCGTGAGTGATCGGAGATCTTTTTGTGCAGTTGAGGGTTTAGGAACTGGAGCTTCGAGTCAGGCACAAGTGCGGCTCAGGGATGCGGGGGGAGCTGGAGCAGCAGCAAACCACCGCGACACGGGCTGAGCCGAGCCGCTCCTGAAGGAAACACGGCCTTGTGATCCACGGTTCAGCGTTCAGCATGGAGATTGTCAGCAATGCTGGCGTTCCACCTGGAGGACTCACGAGACCGAACAGCGAAGTAGGCTTCAGAGCAGTGTTTTGCCTAAAACGTCAGAATTTCAAGGGGCGAAGCAGCCCTGGTTGGGAGACGGCCGCTCTCAGCTGTGCGCAGCAGGATGGACTCGAGCGGCGCAGCCGCCGGAGCAGGAACACAGCGCTGCACGTGGTGATTTGGCTGAGCCCATGTCAGCTGCTGACCTGCAGCGAGGAAATCACTGCGGGGCCGAAGCTGATGTCCCCTTCCCCGGTGGCAGGAGCCGTGCAGAGAATAAATGCGGGTGGTATGCTGTGATGTGCCAGTGGCAGGGGGACGGCGCAGCGCTTCAGGAGCCGGGCAGGTTCTCATCCCTATAAGACGAACTTCCTCTAGGAAATTAGAAGCGAAAGGGAATTATTTCACGTTATTCCAAGGAAGCCCGTGACCGGGGTCTGAGCCACCTTCCCCAGCGGTGGGGCTGCCACAGCTGCTGCTGCTGCCAGGAGCACTGGGACAGGCAGGGCTGCCTTTGCCTGGAGGGGTTTTCTCATTGTATCTTCAGTGGTGTCAAAAGCAAAGCCCATCAGTGCTGAAAACACCCAAATCTCCTTAAGACCAGGAAAAATGCATTCCCTGGGCTTCATTTCCAGGAGCCGCTTGCCCCGTGCGAGGCAGGGTGAGGGTGGGAAGTGGGGCTGGTTCGGCCACGTGGGGAGAGGATTAATGCAAGAACGAACTTCCTTTCCCTACGTGCACTTCTCACATTAACCAGGAGGAGAAAAGCGCCCGATTCCTTGAAAGGAAACCCCGGTACGACAACAACCTGATGTACGGCGGCATTTCTAATAGAGCTATCAGGGTGCTTCAGGGACGTGGCGTGTCTGCTATCTGCAAAGTCAGGTCACAGAGGAGAATTAGCTTGCCCAGCCCCTGCTGTTGGCTTGCATGCAAAAATTACACAGCAAACTACGACCAACTGCAGAACGGGTAATTTGCAGCAGTGCCTACAGCGCTGGGTTTGGGCTGATTAATATTCAGCGCACTGCTGTGAAAATGAAAAGCCAGACAGAATTGTCCTCCTCCCCTTTCTGCATCCATGAAGATGCCAAGGGTAATGGCTGAAGCACAGAAACAAAAACAAGATTCTCTTTCGGTCAAGCTGATACAGGGCTTTTGAGCCTAAACAAGATGCTCTTTGGGTTAATTAGCCTCATCTTTTAACCTGTTTCTTCTCTTTTTTTGTTTAATGTTGTCGTTCTGTTATTTAATTACAGGAAGTTTAAAGAAGAATAGTAGGAGGCTTTCTTTGAAGCTATCAGAACAAAACAGTAGGCAATTAAAAAAAACAGTTTCTCTTTAAAAAAGGGAAATGTTCTGATATTTTTTTAAAAAAAAAGATTCTTCCATGATTTCTTGATCAAAACTCTGTTTTGAAAAACCTTTTTACTGTTGGTGGGAAAACTTTCCCCATCCCATGTTCAGAAGAAAGCACAGCACAGGCCCGCCGGGAGCAAGGGCACGCACCAGCACAGGAAGATGCCCTGGGGCTTGGGGGACAAAACCAGACCCCCACAGCTCTCCGGCATCCTCAGTGCTCATCACCCCAGCCACTTCCCCTCGCCAAGCACCTTTCCCTGCCCCGGCCCCCCGGGTGATGGATTTCTCTCCATCCTCCCACAGCGCTTTCCTCCCCTTGTCCCATGGAAAAAGCCTGGGACATGCTCCAGGAGACTTGCCCATCCTGCTGTCCCACCCGTGTTCAGCCGAGGTAGGGCTGGGCGCTCTTGTACAACAAATCAGCTTACGAAAGAGGAAAGCAGAGCCTCAGGAAAAGCCGAGCCTGCTGTTTGCCTTCGGGGCTTTGGGTTTGCCTTTACACGGGCCAAAGTAAACCCTCACCTGGCGGTCCCAGTCCTCCTGTTTTCCCGTTGTGCTAACAGAAGCCGGGTGAGAGCGGGATGGCGTGGTGTCGGAGCAAACCCCGCGAAGGCAAACACAGCTCGAGGCGCTGCCGAGCAGCAGGAGCTGGCACCGCTCAGAGCTGCGCTCGGACCCGGGGCCGGGCTCCAGCTGAGGGGTTCTGTCGGGTGGCCACCCAACGTCCCTCCTGCCAGCAGCCACCACAAAGGATGGGCCACACGTCCAGTGGGGTGAGAGGAGCCTCTGGGTGCCCCTGAACCCCTCCATGATGCCCCTGGGCACAGGCTGGGGAAATCCTGCACAAAACCACGTCGGAGACAGGGCTCGCAGGGGTCTGAGCTGTCGCAGAGTCACCCACCCTCACACACCGGAGCCAGGCGGTGCCAGTGGCAAGGACGACCCCTGTGGCACCATTTTACATTAACACTGGTGCATTAAACCAGTGCAAAATTCCTGCCTCTTCCCTTATATCAATCCCATTCATCTTCTGCGGCTGCTCTGCAAGGCGCCTGCCCTCCGCAGGGCTCGTGGTGGCTGATGGCCGCCCGCCCCTTACTCTGCGGGAGCGGAGGTGGGAACCACCCCGATGGCACCACGCCACCTGGAAGGATTTGCTTTTTGGCATTTTGGTTCTAGGATTTCTGAGGAAATCTTTACACCTGTCTTTGCAATTATTCACAGCCAGTGAGCCTGGGTTGGGAATTGGCACTTTTCTCTCGTCCTCCTCCTTCTGTTTCCTTAGGAATTGGAAACCGACCGTGCCCAGCGAGGCATTACGTATTAGAGAGCTTGGGCCAAGGCGATGCCATCCATCCCTGTCCTTCCTCTCGCAGCTCTGCTGCTGCCACCGAAGGACACTCGTCCGTCTGCTCCTCACCTCTGTGCTGCTGAGCACACGCAGCTCATCGTTGCCACAAAGTTCAGTTTCCCGGAGCCCCCAGCGCATCGATGTTCATCGCAGGTGATGCAAGAGGCAGGAGGGAGGCGCTGGCTGCAGCCCAGCAGTGCATAATGACCACAGGTCGATAGCATCGTTAGCTCTGTGTTTAATTGGCAGGGTGGGGGTGGCATCCTGACCCCCCCACTGAGGCTGGGGTGCTCGGGGCATCGCTTGCTCGCAGGCTGCTGCGGCCAGGTAAAAGGAGCAGGGAGCAGCAGGAGAGGGTGGGCTGGAGTCCCTGGGCATCGGGGGCACCTCGGTCACCCCATCGACTTGTGAAAAGATCAGCGGGAAATTCCAAAGTGTTTGGTGAAGTGTTTAGACTCCGGAATGCTCAGTCACGGCACGCAGGAGCTGCAGGCTAGGCTACAGGAAAACGGTCTTTCCCTAGTGAAAATCTTTTTCTTTCATGAAGAAAAAAAGAAAACTGAAAGCTTTTGCCCACAAATCAAATAATTCCACAGGGAACGTGAGCTGAAATGCCTGTGTTTGGATCAGCTGCACAGGAGCAGCCATCGTTCTCACCGTCTCATAATTCCTCCAGTTGAGCCTTCCTTCCCCTGAGTCGCCCCTGCTTGGCAGAGACGTGGTTTCTGCAGAGAGCCAATTTAATACCGAAAAAAACACTTTCTGTCAAAAATGGTTCAGGTGTGAAGTTTCAGAGCAGCACTAGTGCTGGCTGCGGGGCTGGGGATGCGCCGGCCGGCGGCTCTTTGGCAGCCCCGGATTGGATGGGATCAGGTCTTTGCTTTGGGGGCAATGGCACCGCACAGGGTCCAGGTGGGGAGAGGGGTGGTGAGGGACGAGCCACAGCTGAGGAACAGCGGTGTGGGCTGGGGTCTGCCCTGGAAATGCTCACCTTGAGCTGGCACCACGGCTCCCAGCTGTGCCTGTCGNGAGCAGCACTAGTGCTGGCTGCGGGGCTGGGGATGCGCCGGCCGGCGGCTCTTTGGCAGCCCCGGATTGGATGGGATCAGGTCGGTGCTTTGCGGACAAGGGCACCGCACAGGGTCCAGGTGGGGAGGGGGGTGGTGAGGGACAAGTCACAGCTGAGGAACAGCGGTGTGGGCTGGGGTCTGCCCTGGAAATGCTCACCTTGAGCTGGCACCATGGCTCCCAGCTGTGCCTGGCCACTCTTTCTGGGTACCGGCTGCCAGCACCCACCACGTCCCACTTCCCAACATCTTCGGCCATTCTGCTTCTTTTCACCTCTTTTTTATTTTGAACACACTTCGTTAGGAGTAGGCGATACCCGCAGCCGGGGCAGGCGGTGGCGTGGTGGCACACGCGCTACAGAACGCTGCCAGCGGCAGACACGTTCCTGTCTGGAATGACAAACTGCAAAGTCAAGCGTAAATGCCAGGGGAGAAGCAGGTCCTGTCCTCTGGCCGAGGCAGCGGGATGTGAGCAGGAGCCCTGACCCTGGGACTGGGGGTACTGGGGAAGACGCTGCTCATGGGATCGGGTGTCCCCAGGGACCGGGTGTCCCCTGCGCCCGCACTCACGGGACGGGGCTCTGGGAGCAGTAGCAGAGGGACCCGCGATGGGCAGTGGCAGAGGCGGGTGTTGGTGCACCCCGGCAGGGACACCCCGCAGAGCCGGCGTGGGCGCTGGGAAGTGGCTGATGGCACACGGTGCTGTGCCGGCGGCTCTGGAGGCTGCGGGGCTCAAGGATCTGGCCCCGACCCCAGGAACTCTTGCTGCACAGCCCACCCCAGGACACATTTTGATGTGAGGAGCACCTCCTCCCGTGCCCGAGAAGTCACCAGCCATCGCCGCCTGCTCACCCCCGGGGTCCCGGCCCCAGCCCGGGGGGGGCTGCCCCGGCAGGGAGCCAGGGACGTGTTTGTTCGTGTCAAACAGCTCCCAGCTCGCTGGCAACAAGCGGGGAGCAGGAACAGAGAATAAAAGAACCAGCAGCCCAGGGACAAGGGCAGAATAAATCTGCATAAATACAAATGAGGGGAATATCTATTTCTCACGTTGACCACGTTTCTGTAGCTAAACTGCGCGAGAGGCACGGGGTCCGTCAGGGCTGGGCTTGGACTTGGCTCCGGGGCCGCAGCTCGTGGTGGTTCCCCACTTTTCCAGCAGACTTACCTACTAAATATTCTTTGCGTGTGAGTTACCCCTGTAGCTGATAGGAGAGATAAATAACAAAACCCTTGCAAATGCAAAAATCCTTCTGCAGTTTGGAAAGAAACCAAATCACGTGCTGAATGCAGATGAAGAAAAATCCTTTTTATTGTAAAGGAGCAACCGAAGGGATGTGAATCCACCTCACCCACAATGCAACACATCCAAATCCACTTGCAGATTACAAGACAGGATAGCATTTACTCTGATCAGTTCAAAGCATAACTGTTTGGGAACAAATCAGCTAAGTGCACGTTTGGATTAGACTGCAGGCCTTTTTTGCCTTCTTTGCAACAGTACGAAATCACTGGAAGCAGCAAAATTTCCTTTTGAAATGGCCAACTAAGCAGCAGAAGGAGAGCAAAGACAAAGCGTTTACATTTTGTCAGCATTGGTCTCTTTTTTGTCTTCCCTCCACAGGAATTTGGTGCAGTTAGTGCAAACACACAAAATTCCCGCGGGGCGGCTGCACGGGGAAATCTCTGCCGCCAGCCGGGCTGTCTCGGTCCAGCACCAGAAGAGTCTCCTCTGGGCCGAGCAATTACCACCCAAAAAGACCCAGGGCTCCTGCCTCTGGCTCTGCTGCCAGTAGTGCCGTTGGCATGGCTAAACATCAGCACAGCTAACCATTGGCACAGCTAACCGTCACCACAGCTAACCATCACCACAGCTAACCATTGGCATGGTTAACCATTGGCACGGCTAACCGTCACCACAGCTAACCATTGACATGGCTAACCATCACCACAGCTAACCATCACCACAGTTAACCATTGGCATGGTTAACCATTGGCATGGCTAACCATCACCACAGCTAACCATCGGCATGGCTAACCATCACCACAGCTAACCATCACCACAGCCAACCATCATCACGGCTAACCATCAGCATAGCTAACCATCGGCATGGCTAACCATCACCACAGCTATCGGCACTGCCACCCATCGGCACAGCTAACTCTGGGCTGGACAGAGACACCGAAGTCTGGTAAGGCTGAAATGTAACGCAGAAGAAATACTGTATTTTCTTGGTTGGGTTTCTCCATTTTCATGTCTATTCTATGGGCATCGAGTCTTCTTCCTCCCTTCCCTCCTCCTCCTCCTCGGGGTGGAGCGGTGGGAATTGCCCACAGGGGCACCTGGGGGGACAGTGGAGCTGAGGTTTTGGGCAGCGCAGGAGCTCGGAGCAGCACCCTATGCTTCCCGTCACCTCCTGCTGCCAGGCGGCAGTGTCGGCCCTGGTGGGTTCATCTTGCCCAGCCCGGGCACCAACACCAACACCGGCACCGGCATGTCCGGCGGCAGAGCTCTAAGCCGGGTCCCCAGCCAGCAAATGGTCCTTACCCCATGGTGCTGCCGGCCCCGCAGCTACGGAATGCTGCCAGGATTGACGCCTGTGGCTGGGGGAGAGGGACAGAGGTCAGTGCGCTCCAGCCCCCAACCCCCCCGGCCCCCCAAGCCCCTGCAGCGCCCACCCACGGGACCGGGCTCTGCGGTACCCGACGTGCCGGCGGCCTGAGAGCCCCCGGCTTTACGGGCAGAGATGATTTAGTGCCCTGAGGAATATGCCTCCGGGGAAGCTGGGACGGCTTCCAACTCTTCCTTCCCTCCTCTATATATTAACTTTGCATGCATATGAAGCTGAAAGCTCTTCCAATCACCTCTGCAAATATTAATTAATCCTCACAGCATCCTGAGGACCATTATTCACTCCTACTAAGTAAATATTATTAAATCCTTTTATGAGAGGTGAAGTGACTTTTCCAGGGCTGTGCAGGGCATAAGTAGGAGCACACAGACTTTCTCTCGTGACCGTACGCCTGCAGCCACCACGCGCGGCAAAGCAGCCGCCGCTCACGGGTAAACCTGCCCGTGCCAGAGCCAGGGGATGTCTCCGAGGACCAGGGACATCCATCACCGCACAGCACCGCTGCGCCGTGTGGGGTGGAAGTCCTTTGTGGGCCCATCCCGAGATGCATCAGCACCCCATGGCTTCGGCTACACCCTGCGGCCACGGGGACCCGCTCCCCACTCTTGGCCACTACTCCTGTGTCCCCCCTGTGTGTCCCCGCTGCCGCGGCTGCTGCCCCTTTCTGGCTCACAGACACGAGTGGGGATCCCCATCGCGGCATCGGAGCTGGACTTACTCTGAAAGAGCCAGTCGATGAAGGCGCTTGGGAATGGGGAATTCTGAAAAAAAAAAAAAAAGGAGGTGTGGGTGGGAGGGCAGGCAGCACGGGGGAGACCGGGGACAGGACACGGCCGTACCTGCAAATCCAGCTCCAAGAAGTGCCCAGATGTCACCGGCAAACTGGAGAGGGCAGAGTGGATCTTCCCCAGGAGCCCAAAGGAGATGACACCTGGGGAGAGGCAGAGGCCGTCAGGGCTGGGGCGGAGCCGATTGCCCTGTCTGGGAGCGCTCTGCCTGCCTGGAGCATCTGGGAGAGACTGGGAGGGCAAAGTCCCTGCCTGGTGACATCCCCAGCACCTGAGGAGGGAAAACCCTTGTCCTTCCTGTGGGTCTCAAACCTCCTGGGGTTCAAAGGTTCCCATGAAAGCTGCTGTCCTGGAGCTACCTGGGGCACGTCTCATCACGCGGGAGACATTTTGGGTAAATGGGGACAACGCTGCATGGAATGAAGCAGCAATTGCATCTGTGCGGGACTCAAAGTGGACAGAGCTGGGGAGGGAAAACCCACCGGCTGCGTGGGGCTGCAAAGTGGGGGGGTCCCGGCAGAGCTGTCTCTCTTGGCAGCAGCTCGGCTCTGGCCCCAGTTAGAAAAACAACCGTGAGAACAGCAGGATCGAGATGGTTTTGTGCTGTCTGGCAGCGGGGAGGTGGGTCGGGACTGTGCCACCCACAGCAGCTTTGCCGGCGGAGCCGAGCGGCTCCTGCTCCGAGCAACTCCTTCTCCCACGGCTCCGGCTCTCCTGGGGACACGTGCTGCCTGCGGAGATGGCTAAACACGCAAAACTCAAGTGTCACTCTAAAAATTAGTATAGAAAAGTTAACAACTTACGGTTGAGGAATTGTAGCTTAATATTGATGATGCTGACCCAAATATTCACTAATGGGCAAAGCTGCAACGGTAATAAGTGGCACAACCTCAGTGAGAGTGTCGTGGGTGTAGCGACGCGTTCCCCTAACATCGGTTTGAGTTTCACAGACTTTAAATCAAGACGGAACAATCAGCTCCTGGAGCACAGTTTCCTCCACAGAAAAAGAGCACTGTAAATTGTTCGGCTCCCTTCTCAAAATGGCACAGACTCTGCTTAACAGAATAAAAGATTTTCTAACAGGCACCTTTTTTCTAAGGGAGGCTGTCACTTCTGCTTACCGCGCCGTCTGGGCACCAGAAGGCGCTTCAGAAAGCAATTGGTTACAAATTATCCCGTAACATTGCATGATGGAATTTGAATTACTTCTAACAAATAAATCCTGACTGTAAGGAAGATCAAGGAAGTTTGCGGAATTCACTTACGGGCTGCGGGCGCGCATCTGTGCACGCACATATACATACGTATGTGTGTGGAAATCTGCTAGGTAATTATGGCAAGAGCACTAATTTCAGTTAAAGTGCAGCATCTCGCAGCAAAGGTCTTTCAGGCACTCACCAGCGCAGGTACTAAAGACCGAAGAGAAGAGTTCAGCAAACTGCTCACCAGATTGGTGAGGACGCTGGAAAGGGAAAAAGACAGCCAAAAATTACCAGGGAACTTGTCAAAACCTGGGGCTCACCATCCAGACAGATCTGAACTCCTCTGCTGGTCTGCAGCGCCGTGAGCAGCACCGAGGAGGAGTGCCAATTGTCTTCTTTTATCTCTGGTGTTAAAAGATGCTGTAAGCCCACAGCTCCCCCAGGCTTTAGCAGGAAATACAGATGCTCAGGACTTTGTTGTCTGCTTCTCAAAAAAACCTAATTGTTAACCTGTAAACCTGTAAGCCCAGGTTTGAGACTGAAATTTTGCCCCACTGCGAACTTACAAAGAGCTGACCCATGGCTCATCCTGACTAGTTATTTTAGCTATTTCTCTGTGCACATACCAATAGCCCATCCCCTCGTACGTTTCTCAAAAAAATGTGGCTTTTCTATGAGGAAAACCTGTGGGCTTCTCATGGCTGGATAATGGAGCTGCCACTCACTCTGCATGCTGCCCCAGAGATTTTCGCTGAATCAACCTTCTCTGGGAAGCACTGGGTGGTCTCGAGTCTGGAAACTAGAGCTTGGCTGGGCAGCTTGGGGGCAGGGGAGGGAGAAATCTGCCTCCAGCGCGAAACACAGCCCTACGCTGGAGACCACGGTGGAGCCCCAGGTCAGCCCAGGGGGTCGGGCTCAGCTCCTGCATGTGATGGATCTGTCCTTGCAAACCACCTCGGTGCGTGACACAAGCCCGGCTGTGGGCAACGCTCTCACACTCACCCCGTCCGCAGGTTGACACTGAAGCCGCCGAGCAGGTTGTTGCAATCCTTAATCACTAACTTGAGGTCACCAGGGGTGTCTTGGGTCAGTGCGATGTGTGACGTGATGTTCGTTTCTACCGAGGATCCACTCAGAAAGTGAAAAATTCTGAAAAATAAGGAAGTGGCTTGGAGGATTATGGAGGAGGCCAAAGCAGCACAGAAGAGCGGTATCTGGCTCGGGTTCGGCTGGGACAATCTTTTAGTCTCAGGACTTCCATCAGGCTCCTGGTCCTGTTAGCAGATCACTGAAGTCCCAGTGTGCAACAGGCACCAAGGGGTTTCCAGGACAGTTCTGGCTTCAGGCGAAGGAAGGACAGGTCAAGATGAAGGAGCATGGAGCCTTCTTGGCACTTTGCTCCCAACAACTTGTCTACAGGAGGATCTCTGCTTCTGCTGGCTGCCACAGACTGAGACCGTGCCTTTGGAGTGAGGACAGCTGGAAATGTCCCCAGGGAGTGGCAGCAGCACAGTGATGAGCTTTCCTCACCAGCCCCTTGCTCAGTGTTTGGGGACATTTCTCCAGCACCCAGGAACGTCCCATCCTCCCCAGCACCCTTAGACCCCCATGGCCATGCTCTGGTGTCTCACCCACCATCACTGCTCACCCTGGCAAGCGCAGCACCAGCTTTGAGTACAGGTTCAGCACGAGTTCGCTCCCGTGAAAGACCTTCCATGACACTCGGACATTCTCAAGGTTCAGCACCTTCAACCTGGAGGTCGACACAGAAGCAATCCTGCCTTGAGCCGACAGGATCAGCAGGAGCAGACACTGCAGCTCCATCTCTTCCTGTGCATCATTTGACCTGTAACCTATGTGGATATTCTCAGTTAAAAGTGAAGGTGGGGAAGGGCCAACTCCGGGTCCAAGAAGACCCAACTGCAAAGCGGAGTCAGGTTGTGCAGGGCTGTGTCCCCCTGAGTCTCCAAAGGTGGAGCTTCCCTCACCTCTCAGGGTGCCCATCGCAGTGTCATATCACTCCCATGGGGAAGACTTTTCCCATCTCTGGCTGGAATTTCCCCCATCACAGCCCTTCACGTAAGCTGCGAGCCCGGGACTGGTGGTTTGTATAACAGGGAGGATCTGGTCCCCTGGAGCATCCCTTTAGGGGAATCCTTCCTCTGGATGTTATTTGATACCCTGCAGAGAGCACCACTGCTGTGCTTCTGCTCTGACTTACCAGGCAAAGCGTGTTGACTTGCGAGGGCCTCCTTCGCCCAGCAGTCCTTCACCCAGAAGACCATTGAGACCAAGTAGACTTCCATTGCCTAGGAGACCTCCTTTTCCAAGCAGCCCTGTGCCAAGCAGACCTTTCTCTCCAAGAAGGCTTTTATTGCCAAGGAGGCCATTGCCAAGGAGACCATTGCCAAGAAGACCATTGCCAAGCCCTTCTCCACCAAGGATGCCTGTGGCAAGGCCTTCCCCACCAAGGATGCCTGTGCCAAGCAGACCACTGCTGCCAGGTTGTCCTCCTGCAACAGTCAGACCTCCGTTACTGTTCTGGCTTTCATTGCCTAGAAGCCCTCCTCTCCCTAAGCGCACCCATGCCAAGTAGACCTTCCTCACCTAGGAGGCCTGTGCCAAGGACCCCAGATCTGCTGGGTTCATTTGCTGCATCAAGGGGACCTCCACTTTCTTCTCCACTCGGACTTTCTCTGCCAAGGAGGCCAGTACCAAGTAGCCCACCTTCACCAAGCAGGCCTGTGCCAAGCAATCCACTTTTTCTGCTGATGAGACCTTCACTGCCAAGAAGACCAGTACCAAGCAGACCTGCACCAAGGAAGGCCCAGTTACTAATCAGACTCCCACTGTTGGAAAGATTTCATTGACAAGAAAGGTTGGTTCAAGTACATTAGGTTGACCTGCTCATGAGGTTTCACAGGGACCCCTGAGCATCCTTGAGTTCATTTTCTCATGGAGCCGAGCCTGCCAAGGAGGCAGGTCCCTGATGAGCAGAGGGACACTTCATGAGTCCAGCGTGGCACAGGGCACACCAGGACCGAGGTGGGCGTATGGCCGCCTGTGCCATGACGCTCCCCATGGAAACATGGAAAAATTCTGAACTCACCATCTTTGGGTTGCGCTGGGCTCAGCCCAAGGACACTGCCCAGGTTGAGGAGGCCCTGGGAGGGGGGCAGGAGGCCCCCAAGGAGGACGAGACACCAGAAAGGCAGCATCGCTGGTCCCAGCACCTGTGGAGAGATCCATGTCAGCCCAAGCACCAGCCCCACTGTGCAGGAATTGGCAGCCTGGGCACCGGTCCAGCTCTCCATCCTTCATGTGCGCTGCCCGGCATGGTGGGACAGGTTCACCCTGGACATGCAGGCACCGTCCCCCAGCCCACAGGACCAGCCTGGACTCACAGCACCCTTTTCCCACCCAGAAAGGTCAAACTTCTGGTTATCAGGGAGCAACTGGAGCACAGTGACATGCTGCTCTAGAGTCTCCATGCCCGGCTGGGCTATCCCACCGCAGAGCTGGCTGCCTGATGTTGCAGGGAAGTTTGGAGGGGAAAATGCCATTTTAAAGAGCAAGAGGGATGGAGATGAGGCAGGAGAACCTTGTACTGAGCGAGACAGATGGCTTCCGACCGTTCTGAAATGGCCCTGAAAGAAGAACATTTTAAGGGGCACAGCCGGATAAAAGAATGACGTGTGTCAAAGTCGTGTCCTTCTCCTCATTATGAAGAACACTTTGCGTTATTAAATCCCAAAGCGCAGCCAAAACCAGACTCACTTTTCCGTGGACAGGTTGTTTGTTTTTCTCATCTTGCTCCATTCAGGCTATGAAAAGAGTCCACTTTCCCTATATTTGATCTGCCTCTAGTCAAAAGAAAGCACCTTCAAGATCCTCATGTTCCTGCGTGAGCTGGACTTTTTGGGGTTGCAACCAACACTGTGGAGTGTTTGTTTATACACAGAAAGGTGTTTGCAAAGAAATGAAAAGAGCACTGGCTGAAGCACTGACGTCGGCTCCCAGTTTTTTGAGCAACCGCCTGCACAGCCCTCATCCAGCCCGGACACCCCGGCTTCTCGCTTCCGAGAAAAGCAATGTATGGGCTGCAGATTTGAGGTTCAGCGGTGAGGAACAACATTATTTAGGTCAGACTGAACAACTTCTTTATCTGCTCCAGATACTTTTTTAAAAAAAATCCCTCTATGACAGTTCTTGGCACAATTAAATTAGACTTTAATTCACTAGACCGTCTTTTACATTTTCCCTTTGATCAGCATGTAATGATGTACAGCTCCTGTAGCTGTGATTATTGAACAGGAGAGAAAGATAGAGGCTTGAGCAGCTTCCATTGAAAATCGTGTCAAATAAAATCAGTGGGATTTGTTGGAGGGTCTCTGCAAGACGTGCATAGCATTGTAAAAGGATGCCAAAATGGTTGTCAGGTCTTTTAGAAGAGCTCTTAGAGAGAATACGTGAGAAAGTAGACAACCACCTCTACAGTTATTAACGATATCTATCTGGTTGCTACCTCCTCGGTCACATGCATTTAAGTGAGCTGAACATGCTGTACATGCAAAATGCATGTATGGCTTTGCAGATAAATGCTTATTTTATACCAGTTGAGATGAGATCTGATAAGCTGAAAATTGTTCTGAATTCTGATCACCAAGATCATGAAAACAATCCCAGTCATTTCTGCTAGCTTAGTCATTATAACAAACTTAACAACAACAAAAATAAACGTGGAATTTGACAAGCAAGAGCCCTACTAGCTTTAAAAATTAATTTTCATAAATGATTAAATGCTGCTACAGAAATCAAACGAAAACATCATTAAAATTCTCGCTTTTAAAGCCGAGTTGCACTTTGCTGTAGGTCGTCTAATGGGAACGGAAGCTCTATGGCCACGGTACCTTAATGCCACTTACCTGGAGCCCTTTGATGTTGCGGTGCGGCTGCCCGCGGCCTCTCAGCGGCGGTTGGCAGGAGCAGCTCTTATATACCCGAACTGCAGGAACAAGGAAAGTCCAGGGAAGGATGAAGCAGGGATAGTTCCTCTTCACTGGCTGTCAAGTGTGAACCTGCACCAGCCTGACCTCGAATGCTCTCATACGGTTGCCAGACCGTGGCCAGCAGCACCCAACAAGCCCAGTGGCTCACCTCCTTCCCCCCGGGTACACTGCCACCCCAATCCTCGGGGCTTGTCCCCTCCTGCCTCCTCTGACTTTGAAGAGAGCGCACACTTGGGGCAGCCACACCGGGTCGGAGGGTCCAACAAGACAGTGACCCGCCGCCCCTGGGTGCCAGGGCAGGGGCTTGTGTCCCCGGGCAGGGGATGCTCTGGATCAGGTCCCATCCAGCCCAGCACCACACAGCTCCTTGCACATGGCCCAGCGTGGCTGGCCATGGCCATGGCAGGGACACGGGCCGTGGCATGGGCGGCTGTTGCTGCTCACAGCTACTTGGCATCTCTCTCGCTTTGCTCTCCCAAAGCGGCCCAGAGCGAAGCAAGAGGGTGCTGGCACCCAACAGCCCAAATT
Organism: Anarhynchus alexandrinus; assembly: GCA_008711295.1. Lineage (NCBI taxonomy): Eukaryota > Metazoa > Chordata > Aves > Charadriiformes > Charadriidae > Anarhynchus > Anarhynchus alexandrinus. Next base: position 2,490,474 of record VUYV01000138.1, on the reverse strand, counting down.
GCCATGGGACATGCAGATCCCAGAACATCCCCTGAGCATCACAGTTCCTACGACACAACCTCAGAGCAGTCAGGGTGAAGAGGATGCCATGGGGGGCTGGGAATGCTCCCGGGTCTCTGGCTGAGCAGAAGGTCCCCAGGACAGTTCGGAGCAGCTCTGCTCCAGGGGATGCTCCATCATATTCAGCGGGGCACAAGGGTCTGAGGACAGTGAGAGGTGAGAAATTACCTCCCAACAAGTTCACTATGTACAGAAATAGCACAAGGCTGATTAAGAAAACCAAAGTTATCACAAACTAAAGAGTGTGTGGATTTACAGCGTACCGGCTGCACTGTGAACACCGCCTGTCACCCAGAGGTGCGCAGGAGATGGCTTGTGCCTCCAAGAAAGATCTTGGCAGTTTAAAGGAGGCTTGAGAGACAACAAATAAAAGAAAATGGGGAAATAAATAGAGAGGGGAAGGGAAAAGGAGCATGAAAGATGACAGAAAAACCTGAGTCTGGGTTTCCAGGTGTTTTTTAGGGTGGATCTGGACCGGACAGAGGCAGGACGCTGCCTCAAAGGCAGTGATATTACAGCCGTCCCAGCTATTCCCTTTCACCTCAGGAGCAATCAGTGGCTTTAGAGCCTTAAATTAGCAAAGGCTTCATCACTTCAACAGGCAGCTGAACCACGGGGAAGAGCCTGTGCATAAATAAACTGTGCAGTTCATGCAGAGTTCATAGACATCGATGGGTAAATTACTCCAATGTCCCCAAGCGCTCTTGGGATAAAGCCCCAATAAAGCCCGGGGCAGGTGATGGCATGAGGGGTCCTCAAGCCAAACAATCAAGAGACCCCACAGCTTTGAGTCCAGTCCCTGAAAAGAAGCCAACATGTCTGGGTCTAACGCAGCATTTGCCGCCAGGCAGCTCTCTGCCCACCCTGAGCTGGGTGTCGGGTGGGCACAGCCGGGACTGGGCAATGGGGCAGGGGGCTGCAGCCCTCCCACCCACCGCAGCCGGGGTCCCCAGCACAGCGGGGTCTGTCCTGAGCCCCTGGGGTTCACCAGAGCCAGCCACCCTCACAGGCTGGAAAACCCTCTGTGGCTGCAGAGACAGCTGGACTTTATTAAACCCAAGCACGAGAACGCACAATACACCCGCATCCGTCTGAGGATCCACAAAACAGTCCAAACCAGAATGTTTGGAGGCAAAAAACACCTGTGTTCCTCCTGTTCCAAGCAATGTAGGTGAGATGCAACATTTGCAAGGAAAAGACCAAGCTGTGTTTGGCTGTTAGGTACAAAGAGAAGTGCGGTGGAGCATCCTTCGGGCAGGCTGGGCTCCCATCCCTCCGGGGGCAGATGGGGAAAACCAGGGGTCCCTTCCCAGCTCAGCATCCCGGGCTCACGCCGACAGCATGATGAGGTCCTGGTGAAGCAAAAGGGTTACTTTCCCCCTCTGAACATCCTCTGCACAAGCAATAGGCACTGCCTTCGCTCCCGAGTGGAGCTCAGGTGCCAGTGAGGGAAACTCGGGGCACAGTCCGGGCACTTACTTCGATGACGTTGACGTCCGCGTTGGTGAAGTCGATGTTCAGCAGCCTGGGGAGGGGAACCCCTGCTCCCAGCACGCCTGTGGGTCACAAGCCAGCCCAGCTCAGCGTCACTGAGCTTCTGCCCGGGTCTCAGTCCCCAACTCCATCCTCCCTGTGTGCAAACCCCTCCCTCCGCGAGTGCAAAGCTCTCTGGAAAGGCTTTGTGTGGTGGGACTTAGCGCTTCGGTGAAACATATTGTCATTTGCTCCTGCCAGCAAAGCAGCAGGCGGGGGGCAGCCCCGCAGAGGGGACTGTGGGACCCCTCCTTTGTGATGTGCGGGTTCACCTGCTGGAAAAACGCTGCCATCTGAAACGAGCCTCCCCCCCATCAGTGCAGGTCGGTCCCACCGGCTCCTATTCTATATGGTGAGATGAGTTACAGCTGCATAAACTCATTACATAGCGTACAGGTCAGCACATGTGAGTACATGGGCAAGGCACATGAGATCCTTACTGTTCATTGCAGGCAGGAAGGCAGCATCGAAAATCTGGCCAACAAGCGTCTCCAGGACTGAGACCTACAACATAGAGATGGGTCGCTTAGTGCCACCGCTGGTCCCAGTCCCATGGTCAGCCTGGCCTCACCCTGTCCTGGGGCACGTGGGGACGCTCCACTCACACCAGTTATACCCAGCCTGCTCCACACACACCTAATGCAAACTCACGATTTCACAGAAATTGGACTTTAAGCTTCCTATGGCCAATTTTTAGTCCCAAAATAATGCCGTGCCACAGGCCTCTTCCCACTAGCATTAAAACTGCCTGCAGTAACCACCTCTGGAAACCAAACGTGCTCTATCTGCAGGTATCCTGCGAGAGGAGAGCCCAGGGTTCCTCCTGACTTTTGCCATCATCCCCTTCGAGGCACCAGGATAAGCTTTCCCCAGCACATCCCGAGGGGACGGCGTGGGCACGTGCAGGATGTCCTGTGGTTCACCAAGGACCCAAAGCCTCTCCCTCTCAGTGAGGATTTTTTCTGAAAATTTCCCATGGATCATCCATGAAAAAAAATTCCATCTCCAGATGTGAAAGAAAGGTGCCGTTAAAAATATGACACAACCGTTACGCCGTAATTGGCCCTTATTTCTCCCGAGCCAATATCTATCAGCACTTTGCTTTCTGCAACAGATTTCATGTGTTTCTAGGGCTGCTCATGTTCTTACATCAAAACCACCGACAGAAGAAGACACCAAGGAGAGATCAGCCCTGCAGGAGGAAGAAGAGGTGAGTAAAATCCAAGCAGTTCCTCCGATGACCCAGTCCTGTCAATGTCTGCATTGTCATGCAGCCCAGGAGATTCCACATCCATGGCCACCCCTGGCCACCCCCCAGATGAAGACCAGTGTCCTACTTCTCCAGGCTGACACCAATCTTGAGTTTGTTGTCCTTGACTGAAAACTGGGCCAAGAGGGAGGTGTCCTGCAGTCAAACAGAGAGGTCAGGGCAGGGGTGGCTCCTACAGCCCTTGCCCAGCCTGCAGCCCAGCTGTGTCACGTTGGGTGCAGGTCCCATGGCACCTCTTGCCCACTGTGCGGGGAGGGGGAAACCACAGGAGGAATTTCTGCAGGGTTGAAGGGTTCTGAAGGGTTGTTCCTTCATACGTACGATATTCAGAAGGCAGAGAGACTTCTGGACATCATCTGGGTGAATCACCATCACCTCTGCTGTAGCCATGAGCTGGATCACACCTTTATTTTTCTTTAAAGTCACCACTGGCGCTTCGGGGACTGCAATTTTCAGCAGCAATTCATGTGATTCGGGGTATGCCTTGAAAACCTGTCAACATCCAAAACCAGAAAGTTTCTGCTGGCAGGAGCACAAATGGTGCTGTAACCAGGAACCACAGAGCAGGCTGCCCGCTCCGGCAGCATTTGCACAGTGCTGCTCTTGGGGCAGATCCAATCCTGAACTGCTCCAGCCCAACAAGTCTGTATCTCAACTGGCTGAAGTGAAGTCAAGCAAGCTGTGAGCTCAGCCCTGTGCATGCCCTGAGCCCCACTGAGAACATCTCATGCCGGTTGGAGGACCACAGACAGCCCCTCATCCAGGCAGATGGAGCAAGGGTCATCTGTCACCCAAGAATGATGTAGAGGACGGGGTGACAAACTGAGGTCTGGACTGCCGTGGTTTCCAGTTTTGGACCTAAGTCAGAGCTTGTTCAAGTCCATGGGACATCTGGGATGGTGCCTGAGGAGGAAGGGACAAGGAGACCTCCCCTGCCCTGGACGCTGCCTCTCTGACCAGGCTACTTGCAATGCAAGGGGGAACCAGGACTCACCACGGGAACAAGGGCGCCAAGGGTCGATGTTGTTAGCGGTGGGAGCTCAGGAAACTGTGACAGAGAAGAGAAAAATGCTGCACATGTGGAGGGGGGGGGGATTACACCTGAGGCTTTTACAACATGGTCTCTCACTGGCATTTTTTACCTGAGATAGAAGAGACTCTGATAAATGGTACAAAGGAGCTGATGCATTGGACAGTTGGACCAGTTTGCATGGCTGACAGCCCTGAGTCCTTCCAAACCTAGGACTAGGCAGTGGTCCCCACTCACCATGCCAGTGGAGATGTCCAGGTCCAGGGCACCCTCCTTCTGCAGGACAGACAGCACCGAGCTGAGGAAGTTCACAGAGAGGCCCAGCTGGGAGGAGCTCGTATCCTCCATCGGTGGCAGCGGCGGCATGGGGACCCGTGGTTGTGTGGGGACAGTTTCTGGCTTTCCCAGAGGATAGTCCACCAGGCCTCCTGCCACTCGCCCGACGACAGTCTGGAGTTAAAGGGGAAGGAAGCACAAACCAAAATGTTTGCAATATTTGCCTTTACGGTTAACTTCATGTTCCTTCAGTGTGAAATTGCTGCATGCACGACCACACCAAGTCAGGCCCCGTGACACTTCCTTCTCCAGAAGTTCATGAAATGCAACCCCTACTGCGCTCTCCCATGACGGCAGCAGCAGCAAGAGCAGGGCACCGAGCCGGGACCTCCCCAAGCTTTTCACAGCAACCTCAGAGCACACTGCTCAGCTGTATGTGGCCCAAGGAGACCTTCCCAAACCCAGGTGAAATATCCCAACCCTTGTATGTAGGTGGAAGGAGAAGATGTAGAACTTACATTCAAGTCTACCTCAAGGAACTGGCCAGTTATCAGGGGAAGGCTGGACACGGTGTACTGGATACTGCCCAGCAAACCCAGGGGCACCAGTGCTGGAGGGAGAGAGAGCAACTCAGCAATTCCCCACTGGGCTTGGGTGCAAATGTCCCCTCCCCTGCCCGCAGACCTTCTTCTTCCAGAAGAGCCCTGGCTCGCAGGTGGACCCAGGGCAGCCACTTGGCCCCGGCTCTGGGTGCTCTGTGCTGAGGGGTAATGCTGCAGGAGATGTCATTTCCCTAACGAGCAGTGCGTGTCACTGCTGCAAATGGAGGGGAGAGCTCCCAGCCCCCGTCGATGGACAGCCTGATGCACCCAGGGGTCCTTCTGTCCATGATTAGAGACAGGGAGAGGGGAGATTTGGGGAGGGGAGAGCATCCCTCCGGGCATGCTGGGGCACTGCTCCCTGGCTGCTCCCTGGGGTCTGGGCAGGGAGCTGCCGGGGGTCCCTGCTCCCGGCGCGGGGCAGACCTGGGGTCTGCAGGGTGAAGTGGGGGGGTTTGCTCTTTCCACCTGGGGTGCAGCAGAGGGGGAAGTGTCACAGTCCTCATGCAGCCAGAGCAGAGGTGACACAAGGGGCAAGGCAGGGCAAGGCGTGGGACCCACCCGGTACTTACAGTTCACAAGACCCAGATGGTCATTGACAAGTCCCAGGGCGACATCGACCACCGGGCAGAGCTGCAAGAGTCAGGGAGGGACAGTGAGTATGACACGTCCAGAGCCAGACAAGGACACACAGCCCAGCTTGGCTCTGCTGTGCTTTCCCTGGGGACGGGAGCACCGGGCACGTGGCATGGCAGTCCCCACTGGTGACTCCACAGCGCTGCTGAGGCTGCACCAGCTCTGGATCTGGCCCTGGGCATTTTGCCCTTCGGTGGATAAGCAGGGTTAGGACTGGGTCTCAGGAGCCCATGTGGGATGGCTGGGGAGACCCTGGGGCTTTCAGGAGGGAGGAGAGATTCAGTTAGCCCATAGCACAGTCCAGGGCATCATTAGAAGCTTCCAGGCACTTGGGCAGACCTGCACCAGGCTCACTGACCCTACGTTTTGAAGAAAGGAGCGGCTTCTCCCAAGCAGATGGAGAAGTGGCACTTGTCCCCGACTAATCCCAAACCACTGAGCGGACAGGTGGATGCAGCAGCCCCGGGACAGTGGCCGTGCTGCTGCTCTGGGACAGGAGCAATGCCGTGGGGAGCTGCACCACAGCTTTTTGGACTCGCTCCTTTCCGGGGTGGAGGTTTCTTCCAACTTACCAGATTAGGAAGAAGTCTGTTGAGGACACTTGCCAGTAAATTATCCACAATTGGGAGCAGGCTGTGGAAAAATAAAGGAGCACCATGAAAAAAAACCTGCTGCAAAGTAAATGGGTCTTGTTAAACAATTCCCTGTGAATAGCGCGGAGCGCAGACCTCCCGGAGCAAGGCAATTGCAGCAGCAAAGTGCGTCGTGTATGCTTGGATTTTGCATGAGATAAGTGTAATTTGCATCCCAAAATAGCCAGTGGGAAATTTATTGCTGCCTTTTATCTACTAGTGTATAGTCTTCTTAAATGAGCAGAAACAACCTCAGCCCAAGTGGTTTCTATGACTTACATACCAAGCGCTTACACCTCAGAAGACCCTGTGCAATGTCCCACCCCTCTGGGACAACGTGTCCATTTACTGCAGCCACGTGAGGGGCACACAGGGACCACCACCACCAGCAGCCCTTTCCTCACCCCTGTGACATGGCCAGTGAGTGACTGTCACTGGCAGGGCTGGCGGCTGCCGGTGTCACAGCCACCAGTGGGACTGAGATGTGCAATGGGAAATGCCCGTGCGCTTTTGCCAATCTGCAGATGTGGGCTGGGGGGTGGCAAAACCCAACGGCGAGGTGGCTCATGCTGGCAGACGAGGACACCTCCATCACTCACCCTTTCAGGAGTCTGACTTTAATGCCACCAAGCAGGGTATCGCATCTTTCTGTCACCAGTTTGGGGTAGCCCGTGCCATCCATGGTTAGCCTGACCCTTGCTGTGATGTTCACTTCCACCGCGATGTCGAGCAAACCCAGGAGGCTGTTCAAGGGGAAGGGAGCGACCTTCAGCGGAGCAGCCTCTTCCCAGCGAACAGGATCAGTGTCCCCCCTCAGAGACACCCCTTGTGGTGGTGCTTCCACCGGGTCTGGGGGGCACAGCTGGCACTGCCATCAGCACCAGCCCAACCTACCACTTGGCATTGAGGGCCACCCGGGTGTAGAGGTTGACATGCACGCCAATACCAGGCAGGAGCCGCACGGACACCTTGGGGAGCGTCAGCTCCACGATCCTCAGCCTGCAGGGATGGCGAGAGGGACACCACAAGTGATGGCTCTGAACCCAGCACCCCATCACCCGGGCTCTGCCGCTCACACAAAGCCACTGCTCGAGGGGTGGGTGAGTCAGAGGCCATTTAGACAAGAAATGGCAAAAGACATGAAGTTTTCTCGGTTATTTTGCAGTTTGTGCACAGCTTGTGCTTGTGCTTCTGCTTGGTGCTGGGCTTCAAATAAGAGTTAAATCAGGACAGCTGCAAACAAGCGAGCACTGGTTTGGCAATGGTGGCACCAGCTGCCCAGGGCCAACGTGTGGTTTGGTGCACCCTCTACGGGCAAGTGCCTTTCAACTACTGTTTCCTTTAATTTTCCTTGTGTAGCTCAAGACGCTCTTTTGCAGCCAGCAATGCAAACCTGGTGGGACTTCCAGGCAGTGTTTATCTCACAGTATTAGCTCCAAACCAGATCTGAGCATCTACTGAAGCATCACCATTGCTCCCTCCAAACAACTCTGAGGTTGCCCCCCTCCGTTCAAGGAGCCCAACAGGTGCTGTCCTTACCCGGTGAGCCCCTGGACGGTGCTGAGCAAGCCGCCTTCCCCGAGGATGCCGAGCAGGCCACCGCCTCCCAGCAGCCCTCCGTTGCCCAGAAGCCCTCCTCTGCCAAGAATGCCACCAGGGCCACCGAGGATCCCTGCCGTGCCGAGACCTCCATCACCGAGCAGACCTCCTTGTCCCAGTGCTCCTCCAGCAACCCCTGTGGGGATACCATCCCTGGGGACATCATCACCAGGTGCCGGCCAGCCTCTGGGAGGGTTTCTGGGACCCCTACCATAAGCGTCTCCACCACTCCCTCCACCCAGCAAGCCACCACCCGCATTGCCCCCTCCACCAAGCAAACCACCAGTCAGCCCTCCCAGCAGCCCTCCGCCACCACCGCCCAGCAAACCACCAGTAATACCACCAAGCAGTCCACCACTGCCACCACCGCCACCACCACCAAGGAGACCTCCTCCGAGGCCACCCAACAGGTCTTCACTTCCATCTGTGCCGGGACGTCCGCTTCCAAGCGGCACCTCTCCGAGGACGCCTTGGAGGGCATTGCCTTGCCTGAGCGAGCCTGCAAGAGCTGGAAGCATCGCCCGCCGTCAGCCTGCGAGACAGAGCTGCCTCCTCGGCCACCGCCACAGCCTTTGAGCGGGGACCAGCAGGCAGCTGCCAGCCCCCTGCCTGCATCATTACTCATTGTGCTCCTCAGGCACGGGTTGTCAAGGGGTTTGTGCTCTCCATTACCATCACCACCTATCCCTAACTATCTGCTGTCAGTTTTTCTCGTATACAATGCAACAGAAAAAGGGGTTTGGGATCCAGGACAGGAGGCACCATGTCAAGACCTGTGGTAAAGCAGCTCAGGGGAATTGGCCTGCAGTAGCACCAGGTAAGACAGCAAACGCTGTGGCACAGTTGCAGGGATTGGGCACTGATAAATCCTAAACGTGAGATAACTGAGGTGCCGTGTGGCTTGCACCTGCTGAGAGGTGGCTCACACCTCCGGAGCGGTGCAGGCTCCCAGGAGGAGCAATCCCCCACGTGAGCAATGTCTTTCTCCTTTTAGGAGCCTGACCAATTTTAATTACATTGAAAAATGGCTCCAGGTTCAGTCTGGATGGGGAGATTTGCAGGCAAACCTCAAAGTCTACCCCTTCCATGTGCAATTCCCCTACCTTCCCCAGTTGATGGGGCTATGCTGGTATCACGGTGTCAACCCCCCAAGGACCACGGGTCAGTTCCTTTTTCCCAGGCACCCCCTACAAGGAGGCAGAGTGACTCACCATCACTTAAAACCCCTTTGTTGAGCCTGAGGACAGCATCTTTTGGCTGGCTTAGTGACGGGGTCAGCAGCGCGTACAAGAGGGCGATGCCCAGAGTCAGTGGCATGGTGTCTTCTGCTCAGCTGGGACTACTGTGGGCGCTGGCAGGACCTGGGGTAGGACAATGGGAAAAGAGTGGAAATAGGCTGGGCGACCCCCTGGAGATGAAGGGGAGTTGGATATTTTGAGCTGGGTGAAAATTTTTCAGTGAATAGAGAACATGAGCTTTAGGAGGACCAAAACAGTTCCCCAGTTAGAGCCGCATTCGGCAAATCCCCCTGGACACACACACAAAGGGGGGGAAGAGGGGGGTGTCCGTATGCACATCTGCAGGGACTTTTTCCAGCCAGCTTCTGCACAACCCCAGCACCTGTTTGCTTATTCCTATTTACGGGCACCCCGGGCAACCTGCTCCTTCCCGTCCCTGGTCACCCTGACATCAATTTTAAACTTACAGTACGAAATCGTTACTCATAACCTATAGATTAACACTGAGCTCCCCTCACTAATAACCACCCTGTAAATGGGTGTGCAAATTAATGATGCAATTATACAAGCAACTCACATTTGGAATAGAGCCCTTCTTTTTAAAATGGCATGGTTTAACCTTGTACCAGTAAAAACAATAACAACAACCTTAAGAGGATATTGCAACACAAAAAATCCCTAACTTTTGTGTCAAATGAATGTTTTATTCTTCAGAGGAGTGTTTTGATTTTACTATAGCAACCTTCTATTCAGATTTTTTTTCAGGCTAGTCACTAAATAGAAACTGGAATTACTTACTTGCATTTCTACTATTATTGGTATTTTTTGCCGTGGTTTTTTTTGCTCACCAGAGTATACTGCAAGTCTTGTAGGTAAAATGGTGGCTCTGTCCCCCCAAGCTTACAACACCCCGTATCCCTATTTTGACTTGTATTTACCTGCTTTATCCCGAATTTCAAAGGCCAGCTTTGGTCTTCAGTGCTCAGCTCTTGCTCAAGGGGAGACCTTACAGCGGTCCGTGGGCACCTCTGCTGTAACACGTGGGAACGGTGAGTCCTTATATAGCGAAGCTGATGCGGAAAAAGTGGAAAAATGCCTAAACTGTAAAAGCTGGGCTGGTGGATTGAGTGTATAAAGCAGCATTTGCGGTTTTAATATATTCCAATATAAATAAAAGAGTTGTAAAACAGGGAAAAACATTGAGCAACAGGTTATTGGATGCCCAGTTATCGGGCAGCACTGTTACCCGAGAGCCCAGAGCTAAAGCAAAGGAGAAGGAGCCCGAGACTCTGCGGGCTGCAGCACATGAGGCTGCCGCTGACCTTGAAATAGCCATGCTGGAAAATCAGCTTATTCCAGAAAAATCCCCACTAACACTTGCACTTGGGCTGTCACACACAAACTACTGTATCGGGGTAACTTTTCAAATTTCCAGCGAGCGTGTGGGGAGGTTCCAGATAAGTGCCAGGAGATTTTTATCTCCTTTAGTGCTCAACCCGAGAAGCAGTTCCTGAAGGTCATCCCACCCATCCCCGCAGCCGCCAGCCGCCTTCCCGGCAGGCGGTATTTCCTCAGCCTCCAAAAAGCCCCTGTGCAGTGGCAGAACTCGATCCAGCTCAGCTCCAGACCATAAGGACACTTTTGTCCTGGCGTCCTCAACACTTAATACCTTTGTGAGACAGGATGTGTTGCGAACAACCTGGTGCGTCTTACACAACAAGGGGACAATACGCTCCTGGATGAAGCAGTGGGGAGGTGTAAGCCCAGTTTACCCGTGCTTGGCTCCGCACAGAGCCTTGCACAACAAGCAGAGCCAGGCTCCAGGTGGGACACGCTGCAAACCACCCCCGGCGAGGAGCTGCTCCCCCTGCAGCGGCCGCAGCGAGGGCTCCAAATGAGTGGGAAATGTCAACTTTGCTAAATCTGCGCCGCCGTCGCATTGCGAGCACCCCCTCCGCCCCTCGGCGCTCCGGCACAAGCGGCGCCCAGCCGGGCAGGGCACCCACGTGCACCAAACCCCAGCTCCCCTGGGACCTGCTGTTTCACACATCGTGCCACAGGTTGAGCCTCAAAAATGCTTTCTGTAGGAACCGGCTCGTTCGCTATAGGTACAGCCGCCTCTTCGAGCTGCGCTGCCTGTCCGTGTGCCGTATGGCATCAGGGTACGGTGGAGACAAATGGGTGCCGGCAGCCAGAAACTCATCAAATAAATATTCAGAGAGAGAAATACTGAGGCAGTGAAAGATTTTATTGAAAGAGCAATACGAGAGCAAACTTTATACCTAACAAAGAGCTCTGCTTCATGACTATGGATGTTAAAAGTGGCCACAGAAACCCCCCATAACATCCACCAGCTGAGCAGCTTTCCCTACCCCGCACCAGGCTGCGCCAGAGACGGTCGCCTGTCCCCCTCGGGCCACAGCGACAGCACAGGGCAGTGCTCAAAGGAAAATGAAGACGGAGACAGCAGAGACGAGTGGGGTTTTGGGGCTAGCAGCACATCGCCTGCCTCAGACGGCGAGCAGGGTCGAGGGTCCTCCCGAGCAGAGTCTTTTCAGAGCGGTGTCAGGAGAGTCGTCTGCCTGGAAGAAGCAGCACAAAAACTATTCAGTTTTCTCATTCAGACTTTCACCAGCTTTTCCCTACATCCCAGGTGAGGTTTTCCTGTGGGCCCACACTGGCAGAGGGATCTCCTCCAAACCAGGGGCAGCCCTTGGGAAATGGGGCCGGCCGGGGCGGCGCGGGGGTTTGGGTCCCACAGGTCCCTGCCCCAGGGGGGGGGTGCATCCCCCGCTCCCCGGGAAGGCAGCGCTGGGGGAAACGGAATCCTTACGTCGGTGATGTCAACTTTGGCGTTCCTGAGGCTGGTGTTGAGAACGTTGGGCAGAGGGACCGATACGCGCAAGGCGTCTGCAAAAGCAAGTGAAAACATCTCATCACGGGGCGGGAAACCCGGGCACGGGCAGCGAGGGAAGGGGGAGAGCCCCAAATCCAGATGAGTTTGAGAGAAGAGGGGACCCAGACCCCGGCCGTACCGTTAATGGCAGGTACGTATGCAGCCGCGAGGATTTGCCTGAGCCACCCTGTAAGTGCGGAGACCTGCAGGGGAAGAAGATGCATGTCAGTGTCTGATGAAGAGAGCAACAGTTATTGGGATGAAGACAGCGATGTCAGGCTCAGCAATTCAGTTCTGTCACTGCAGGATGCTCGGAGCTATGAAACACAAAGGCGGGGGAGCTTCCTTCAGTGAAACTCTTCCAGGACTGAGGCGGGGGGGGGGGGGACACAGGGACATGCTCTTTGGGTAATTTCTTCTTGAATATTCCTCCCCCCTTCCCAGCACCCCCACTGTGCTGACAAGTGAACATGTACGTCCACGTGTCACTGCTATAGGGTATAGGAGATCGACAGGGCAGACAACAATTGGCATCTGCCAAGAGAAGAAGAAATGTGGAGTCTGAAGAATTGGCATTTTGGTTCTCCTTCCCTACACAGAGTCTCTGGGCATCACATCGCTCGCTGCAGCGCCTCGACCCAAAGCAGCATGCACTTACACTGAGAGGGCTGAGTCTCAGGGGGACCCGTGTCAGGTCGATGCTACAAAAGAGAAAAACAAGGCAGAGTCAGGGTGCATCGCGTACAGCCCTCCTCCAGCTTTCCAAACGCTCCTCAGACCCTTCCCTGGTCCGGAACTTGTCTCACCCACATAAAGACACAAGGATTTTGAAAACAGGGTGACTTTTTTACAACTCTCTCATCACTTCAGACGTGTACTTGGTCAGAGTGAGGTTGGGGCTGGGAGGAGGCAGGAAAGCTCTGGCAGCCCTTTACATCTCTACCACGTCTACGTCACACTCCCCAGTTGCTGCCACCAGCCCCATCTCGTCGGGCTCCGGGGACTGTCCCCAGGCAGAGCCCCTCCCCTGCCCGCCGCAACCGCAAAGCTCAGCTCTTACCTGTCGAGGGCCAGGGAGATTCGCAGTTTGCCGTCGGAGACCGATGGGATGATGTTCAGAACAATGTCCTGAAATTGGAACAATGGAAAAAATGAGGTTGTTTCCCTGTGTGGCTCCCAAGACTGAAAAGAAAACATGGAGTATTTGTGACTAACCCGTTCTGAGAAAAAACACCTGTCTGTGCCTAGAAATCGCATTTTTTTGATGGATGGCATCATGTATCTCTCTCCCCAAGGTTCACCCTTCCTGCCTTTGTTTTCTATTATTCCTTAAACAATTCACTTGCGCTGGGTTCTGAGCATTTTTAAAGGACTGGGCAACACTGTGCTGAAGATGTAAATTCAAAAGTACAAGTACTACACAGCTAAGGGCAGGAGAAGCCGAAGGGATGCTGGAGAACAGCCAGACCCACCCTTGCTCTGTTTCGGAGGTCTCGTCCCCCGGGAGCACACTCACCGTGTCGAGGGAGAAGAGGGGCCTCTGGGAGGACTGCAGGAAGGGACTGAAGATATCGATGGAGGCTTTGAGGGTGGCGGTGGCTCTTCTGCCCCTCACGGCCACCACCGGCTCATTGGCCACCCGCACACGCAGCTCCAGCGGCAGAGAGCCAGGGAAGATCCTGGCGAGCTNATAAATGCATATGAAGGAGGTGGCTGACCTGAGGGATGAACGGGAGAAGGGCAGACGTGGACAGCGAGATGCTATTGGGCACCTGTGGGAACAGCACCAGCAGCGTCGGTGGCCAGGAGGGTTTGTGCAAAGCCCACTCTGGGCTCAGCGGCACCCCACAAACAAATGCAAACACAGGGTGGCGAGCACCTTTGGGTCACCCAAGAGAGACCAGGACCCCAACCTGGCCCCGGAGAGGGGCGTCGCGACTCACCATTGAGTTGGTGATGCTGAGGTTGAAGGCTCCCTGCCCCTGGGCCAGCTCCAGCAGGTCACTGAGGGCACGCTGGGAGAGACTGAGCCGTGGCAGGCGGCCGGTGGCCAGCATCAGGCTGGCGTCGAGCGGCAGTCCCTGTGTTGAGGCCGCTGCACTGCCCTCCACGTTCCCACCCAGGAGCTGCAGGGGACAGAGCGAGGAGGGACATTGGTGGGGCTTGGAGGACTGCGGTGGCACCAGCCACCCTGCCCACCCACGAACCTCACAGAGAGGTTCATGCGGGGTTAATCAATGCTTTAATAAACACATGGGTTCTTCAGACTGTTCTAGAACAGGCAATGGTTGCATTTGCTACCGTTTTCCCTTTAAAACGCTGTCACTTCTCCCGATCAGTAAGACATGTTGCCAATATTTTTGGCCTGGTGATGGTCCCTATTAATTACATACCAAACTTTTACAAACCACTTATAAATGGAACCTGCTTGTGAAGGGTGACCACTGATCCTGTATGAAATTAAGCTTTTTGATTAACAACAACGAGAGTGCTATAATTATACTTAACTAAGCAGTATCAAGCCAACCTTGCTCATGCTACCCTCAAGGATTAGCAAGAAAAAAAATGAGGTAGAGCCCCAGCAGTGACATTAGCATGGACATGGTGGCACCACACTCATCAGTACCTTCAATGCTGTCCTGAAGACAGCTGGAATAAGAGGAGCCTTCGACAAATAGCCACTACGTTCGCATGACTTACCCAAACTCACTAAGTCAAAGGTTTTTGGGCCAGGAAAAGCGGTGACACTTACATTTAGATCCAGCTGGACAGCATCGCCGCTGATGATGGACAACGGGGGCAGATCTCCCAAAGCCCCGAGTGGGAGCGCGGCTGTGGGACACATGGAGGAAAGCTTTTAAGCTGCGATCAGAGGGGGATGCTCCCAAATCCCGTGGTCCCAAGAGATATGGGAACCAATGACGGCTCCTCCTCACAGTGTTCCCAGCTGGACAAGCCGCTGGGAAGCACAATTTTGCAGCAAAAATGTTTCTAAAAGCAACAATTCCTGAAGTGGCTTTCTGCAGGCAAAAAAAAATGTGTGCTGCTGCTCTGGAGCAAAGGAAATTGAATGTTGTGCTTGAGCTGAGAGTTGTGTTTTTAGGAAACTGTTAAAATATTTGTGTTTACCCAATGTAAGAAAAACCAACTAACCCCTAGTGCAGGGGGTGACACAGGAGCAGAGGGAAAGGAGGGTGCCAGCACTTACAGGTCCTGGCGCCGAGCAGAGAGCTCAACGCGTTGAGCCTGGCGTTGATGATGTTGCACCCCTGGGGAGGCAGAGGAAAGTTAGAGCCCTGGGGCCCGCACCGCCAATGGCTGTATATTGCTTTAACACGAGTAGCAAAAACTGGCTCTGCTGGGGTTGCAGGAGCCACTGCTGAGCAGGCTTTGGTGGGATGCCCCGTTTGGCGGGATGCCCCGTTACCACAGCGCTCAGTACCAGGTGAGTGAAAGGCCCCTCTAAGCCAGGGTGGGTTTCTCCTCCTGGGCAAGACTTGCTCACTGCGACCGCTAAACCAGCTCATGGCTCAGAAACCCGTTTGCCAGTGGAGCCTGGCACAGGCGATGGTGCCGGTGCCCGCTGGTGGGGAGGACGGGCTGGCCGCCCCAGCGGAGCCCGCAGCTGTGCAAACAGCCACGGGGGCAGCCTGGCCCGCTGCCTGCCCTGCCTGCCCTGCCTGCGCTGCCTGCCCTGCCTGCTCACCCACCCAGCACCGTGCTGATGGATCGCGTGAAGATGGCTTTGCAAACTTACCATCTCACTCAGGGAATTACTAAGGAGGCGTCTTAAAGGCTGCTCCAGAAGTGGCACATTGGGTCTGGGTAACAGGCAAATAGGAAATAAAAAGTGATGTAGATTAATGGCTGGAAAATAAAAGTACTTTGCATAATAGAAATATTAGGCTTCGCTTGCACTGTCCAGGGCCATATTCACTGCCAAAATATTACCAAAACCGAGCCCTCTCAATCCAGCCCGGTGCTAGGTTCCCAGCACAACCCAGAAATATTCTTTCTTGAGCCCAAATTTTAAAAGAAAGGTCAGCAGTTCCCCTCTGGGACCGACAGCCTCAGGCACAAAGGTGCTGCCTTCAGTGGCCAACAGCGCCAAGGTTCCCCAGTGCCGCAGGGGCCACGTGCTGGCCATGAGCACCCCACTCACGGGGATGCAGACCTCACAGGGATGCTGCCTCGCGGGGATGCCTACCTCAAACGGATGTTTATGTCGAAAATCTCGCAGTCCTTATTGCTCTGGGGAGCCGCCCACTTGTCCTGGACCAGCATGGACACATCTGCTTCCACCTGCTCGCAGAGCGCTCTGCCTGGCACACTGCACAGGGGGAAACATAACATGCGGCTCAGGAAACTTGCTGGCCATCTACTTTCCAAAATGACGGTGACCCCCCCTGGCCCGAGCCGTGCCCCTGACCGACATGCCATACCCGTTGCCCTCAACCAGCAGCTGGGTGTTGAAGCCCATTTGGTGTCCAAAGCCTGGCAGGGAGCGTAGACTTATTTTGGGGAGGGTGTTGTTCACAATTTGCATCCTGGATGGTTGAAATAAGGAAAAGGTAGTAAGTAGTACATTTGTACAGCAGATGCCCTGTCCCCTCAGCCCCCTGAACTGTGGGTGATTGCAAAGCCATGGTCTTGGGGTCCTCTCCACCCTGGGTCAGCAGACATCCCTACCACCCAGGAACATTTTGCAGCACATACAAGGTATGCTTGCACGGCAGGCACATACAGAAACTCCCAACAGCTACACCCTCATTTATGAACCTGTCCCAGGAGGGGAAAGGGAGTCCCATATGTTCAGACAGCAGGCTCCAGACCAGAGCCTCCCTTCCCCAGCATGGCCCAGACACACCAAGGGCTGCACAGGGACACCCATCTCCCACTCTCACTCACCCCATGTCATCTCCACCATTTCCACCAAGAAGATTGCCAACGAGACCATCTTTGCTAAGGAGACCACCTTTGCCAATGAGAAGATCAAGGACAGCATCGAGGAGACCATTAACAAGGCCGTCTTTGCCGAGGAGCATGTCAAGGACACCATCTTTGCCAAGGAGACCACCAAGGACACCATCTCTGCCAAGGAGACCACCAAGGACACCCTCTTGGTCAAGGAGACTGCCAACAACACCATCTTTGCCAAGGAGACTGCCAACAGCACCATCTTTGCCAAGGAGACTGCCTACTGCACCATCTCTGCCTAGGAGACTGCCAACGGGGCCATCTTTGCCAAGGAGACTGCCAACGGGACCATCTCCGCCTAGCAGACTGCCAACGGGGCCATCTTTGCCAAGTAGACTGCCAACAGGACCATCTCTGCCTAGCAGACTGCCAACGGGGCCATCTTTGCCAAGGAGACTTCCAATGGGACCATCTCTGCCAAGGAGACTACCAACAGCACCATCTTTGCCAAGGAGACCGCCAAGAGGACCATCTCCACCAAGGAGACTGCCAACAGGACCATCTCTGCCAAGGACACCACTGAGCAGATTGCCGCCAAGAAGACCACCTTGAAGCCTCTGGAGGTCAGGTGTGGGTAGTGAACCTGTAATATATGAAAAAAAGGATGAGAAGCCACTCTGAGCTATGTGTACTCAGCACACGAGCATGCTGTGTCAGCCTGGCTGTTCCTTCCCCTCCACTGTCTCTCTGGTTCTCTCTTAATACAACAGAGGTGGCGGCAAGAGGCACTGTAAAGTATCTGAAGTACTATCTCCAAAGTGCTTTATAAATGCAAATTATCAGCATTGCAACTCCTGCTGAATGGATCTGGACCAGCTTCTGATTTTCTGAGCATGGTCAAGAGACAGAAAGAGCAGAACTAGTCTCAAAGAAAAAGGTAAATCCTGTCTCTTCCATACACTTACCATCTACTTGGCCAATCGAGGCCATGATTCCAAGTCCTTGTGAAGGAGTCAGCAGGCTGCAGAGGAGGAAAACAGCCCAAAGCGCAGACATCTTCGGTCCTGATAACTGTGAAAAGTGATTGCCATGAGTGTAATGCTGGGACAGCGAGCACAAGTAGTGGAGAGAGGAAAGAGGAGGATGGAGGAAAGAAAGAGGAGGAATGCCTGTGAGGGAAGGCAAAATCAGAGAGAAAGCTGCTGGCACCTCTCACACCTCCTCACCACGCTGATGGGCACAGTAAAACTCCTGATGGCACTTTCCTGCAGGAGGAAGCAGAACTTCAACAACAGTTGCTCCAAAGACCAACCGTCACAGCAGCCAAATGAAAAGCAAGTGGTTGTTCCTGCTTTAATCCCTCAGCGCCGGTGGGCAGTGCTGGTGACTGATCTGGACAATCCGGGGAGCATCTCTTCTGGGTGGGAATTTTTCCAAAAAACAAGATTCTGTATCCCACTTGGTGGGAAAACAGGACATTTCTGACAACATGATCGTCTCTAGTCACAGAAAGAAAAGCAATGGCATCTACACAGGACAAATGTACCAACTCATCTAGTAAGGGGAGCATCTCCTGGTTTGAATGTCATGCTCTCTGCACAAAAATCAAACACCTGAGGCTTCCCTCAGTGTAAAAGCAACTTTTGCTAGAATTGTGAAAAGGAGAAAAGAATTTTTAAAGTTTCAGCGTCATTGAAATATTTCTGTGGGACCTACAACTTGAAGTAGCTTTATTTTTTTAAAGAACCGTAATGAACTTCATTGCCCCAAATCTATTTAAATGTAAATAGCACTTCAAAAGGGGATCAAAACAAGCCTGAGAGGTCTAATTCACCTTAGGTAAAAGTCTATCTCAGCTAACAGAGTTACACCAAAAATAATTTAAGTGATAATTGTTTATGAAAACCATGAAATACCCTTTTTTTCTTCAAGGACTGCAAATACAATGAACGTACATACCTGTTCTGGAGAAACTCATAGTGAAAGCCGCCACACATTTTACTTGCCAAAGCATAATTCAGGCAGGCAGCAGGCAAGAATAACAAGTTTTGTTAAAAAGCCAATACTCCCAAACGAACGTTAAGGATTCTTCTTTGGGAAGCATTCAGGTCTGCAGAGGCAGAAGCTAGGAGCACACTTTTTGAGGAATAAGGTTGCTCTTACCTGACCAAGCTCTTGACTGCGAGGCTCTCTCCAGCCAACGTCCCTGTCTTCTGAAGATGAGCTGCATCGAGCATCCTCATATATAGAGCTTTACAGCAGGAACAAGGCGAATGATGTCATCAGGGACATCCAGGATAATTGAGGGGGGGGAGCAAAACAAACAATGTAAGGTTTCTGGTGACTTCCACTGCAAATATTTCCTTAGAGATGTCAGGAGTTAGGTAAATCATTGAGCAACAACCTGTAGGTGCAGAGGCAGACCTGGCCAGCTCTGGGTGCCAGTCCACACACCGCTGCCTCGTTTAGGACATCACCCTTTCGGGCTTGCACTCGTGTCGAGATGCGGACACGGCTGAGTCATACCCTGATAAAAAACTTCGGGGTTTTTTTCAAAGAAAATTGAGGTTGTGACTGAAAAATGTGTTGAAATACCGGCCACCCCTTGCTGTTAAGTACTTCTACAATTCTCAGTGCTGCTGTATTGAGCATTTACCCTCACAGGAAGCCCACGCAGTGGGGATGTGCCACATGTTATGGGTGATAAATGAAGCACCAGGCAGCACCTTTCTCAATGTAAAGACAGACCGTGGAGACAGTAACAGACCCAGGTATTCACCGTCCAGGCCGGTGGGACATGCCCAATGTTCCCATCCCGACGTGCCCACAGACTGTGACCTTACCCAACATTTATCACAGCCACCAGCGCCTGTCCAGTGACCTGAATGGTTCATAATCCATTTGATAACTAAGGAAAAGGAGGTATTGAATTGGGAAGGAATAGTGACAACATGATGAAGTGTATCGATTGGGTGTCACAGCTTTACAGATACCCTGAGCTGACAGACTCTTTGGAGAGACACCATCTGATTCGGAAATGCTGCACTGCCATAACTGGCATGGCTTTATTTCTAGGTCCATCACCTCTGCCTCAGAGCACTCCAGGAGCACTGGAAGTGGGATGTGCTGTCACAAGGAGATACCATTGAGAGGGTGATGCCATTGACCACGAAGCCAGGGAGCTCCCAGGCTAGAGCTTGTTGGCTCTGGATCATTTTGAAGTCCTGGAGGGACCGTTGATCCCAGTGTGGGCATGTCAAGAGAGGCGGCCTCCCTGCCACACCACCCCATGCAACAAACGTGCTGCAGGAGAGGAACAGCCATGCAGCTGCCCAGGGTCAGCTTGGTCCAAGCCCTCACCCTCTCAGATCTCTGGCCAGGTTTTTTCCATGCCGAAAAACTGTGTCCAACCTGGTACGTCATGGTTCATCTCCCGCAAGATAGTTTACTGCTACAGGCAGGAGAAAAGCAGAAAGTTTCTGCTGAGCCAACAAGTCATGTGCACCCACAGCCGTGCTGGATTTCTCCCTTTTGCCCCCATCACCGGCGCTGCACAGGTACACGGAGCCACCGCCTCGAGCTGCACCAGAGCAGGAGCTCTTTGGGGCAGGAAAAAGAAAACCCTCTTCTATGGGCCACAGACCAAACGTGGTCCCTCTGTGCGGATCATGTCCCGACGTGCACAGCGAAGGCTGTCCGTGGTGGAGGGGAGGATGCGTCGGCCAAGGGGACAGCGGTGAACTATTCACTCCCCTGATGTGCTCGCTAACGACAGGGGCGGATGGGCGGCTCCTCAGCTTTGAAGAATAATAGTCCAGAAAAATGCTCGCTCAGAGCTAATACTTTCTGCAAACTTGGAAATAAGTATTTCCAGCAGATTAGCCAGCTTTTGTCACACATTAATTCCAGCTTTAAAAAATATCTTAGCTAAAGGCCAAGGAAGGGACGGCAAAGGTGCCAAAGTACTTAAGGAGTTGTCACTCTCCTTGCAACTTGATCAGCCAGGCACCTCTGGAGCACAAAGCCTTCCTGTCATGGCGAGATCATGACATTTGATAAGGTGGAAGAGAGTGTTAACAAGATGGTATTATGTTATCATCCTTCCCGAATCACTTTATACTTTGGGCAATCACTGTATGAAACCTGAATTACCATAAAGACAGACCTGATAATGGTCAGCACACAGTAAAGGGGTACTTTGGCACTGCAGAGAATAGCTTCTGAGCAGTGACCTTTCAGACATGACAGTAACTTGGCCTCTCACCAGCTGTTGCTGAATGCAGAGGTCTCCAACAACTAAATATTTTGGATAAACCGAAGCAGATTCCCATAAAGAGAATAACATGGTGAGGTCCAGGTCTTGCTAAAGCAACTGTCAAAGCCCCAAGAACACAAAGCAAAATCACTGTGTGAGGACAGAAATGCAGAGTAAACCAGAACGGACTTGGTCGAAGGGAGAAGAATGGGTCCGATGTGAACAGACGCTCCTTTGATGCTCAGCTCACCTGGAAATTGAGACGTCAGGGCAGGCAATAAGAGGGACGTACCTCTGCAAAATGTTAGAGATCTTGACATTAGCAAGAGGGCAGTAGGCTCTGGCCAAGGACAGGCAAAGTGAAACACATCAGCCCACGCTGAAAAATGAGATGGTTCTGCTCTGCTCTCCCCTTGATGGCATCGTTCAGACGTGGCCCTTCTGCCCGTCTCTGCAGGGACCCCTGAGCCAGGGCAGTCTCGGCTTGCTCTGTCATTCCTCTGGGACCATTAACTGCGAGAGACTGGTACATCCCCCGCTGCTGGGGACATCAGAGCCGCTGGAGTCCACATCCAGCTCCAGGAGACAACGCTGGTGCCCGCACATGTCCGAAGGCTGCACCTCCGCCAAGTGCCCCAGGGCATCAAACACAGTTCCGTGATAGTGCAGCCGGACAGCGGGATTTAATGTTCCGTGAAAAACTAACTAGGTACCCCCTGAGATTTCCAGCCTTGATTTCTCCTAGGAGGGCTGTATACAGAAATTTTGATTCATTTTTTGTTCATCTTAAGGGAATTCAGACTCAAACTGTTCTATTGTTTATTAGCTAATGCAAGAACAATAAGGGGAATCTCTTTAAAAATGTGCTTGGCATTGATGATGTTTGCAGCAAAATGAAGAGAGAAGGCACCATAAACACCAGTCCTCACGGGGAACTGGTTTTATGGCTGCTTTCCTCATTGCTTAGGACTCCTGACGAGGACAATTCCTTACACGCGCTGCGGAACAAATGCCTGCTGGGTCTGGCAGCGCACACAAGAAAACAAATGGAGTTCCCAGAGCCCGCCTCACAGCGAGATTTTCTTGGGGGCAATTTCTTAAAAACACAATGATCTTTTCAAAGATATCCTTAATTCTGCACCAGCTACCTGTCACCAGGAAAAAAATCTTCAAATCACATCAGCTCGATGAAAGCAGGATCGAAGCTGTTTATTGACTTACTAATGACAGGTAATTATCCAGCAATCAGTGAACTATGCGCTTGGGATCAATATCTGCAGCGCAGCCGATAAACCATGATGCTAGGCACTTCTGAAATATTAAAAAACACTCGGAGGTGTCTAAATGCCCATCTCTCACTCATTCTGACCGGTCCTAATTCCCCACACAGGACTGCAGACACGCTCCCCTCCTCTCCCAGCACACGGGGAGGGGGGGTCCATCCTGGCACCCCGACGGCAGCCCACCCCGCTGCCCGCAGCACACTAATACATGTGCTATTTCTGTCGCAAACGTGATTTATTTAGGGACCAGCCCTTTCAAGAAATACAGCCTCTGCCCAGACATGCCCAGCTGCGGCTCCACTAGACACACGGCAGGCCAGAGTCTCGTCGTGGGGTGACGGGGTCTTTTTATTTCAGCTTGTGGAGTCAAATTATTGAAAAGTCAAGGAAAGAGGAAGAAATGCCCCCGGGAACCCCAGCACCCTCGTTGCTCCCTCTCCCACCCACTCCTGCTGGGTCCTCGCCGCAGCGGCGGGTCGCAGCCGTACCTCCCCGCACCTCAGGTGTCCGTGACGGGCACGTCCAGCACGAGAGCGTTCTGCAGATTTGAAAATAAAAAGCAGATGGGCAGGATTTAGCAGTTGTGCTCAGGTGCGACGGGCTAACAGCACCAGCTCTGGGGTGATAGGGCAGAAGCTCCGTACGGGTAAGCCTCTTGGTGCCTACCTCGAAGGTGCTGATGTTCGCCTGCTGGTAGGTGATGCCCAGCAGGTCGGGCAGGGGGACCCCTCCACGCAGCGCCCCTGGAAGGAGGGGGAGCGGCCGTCAGAGGCGCTTTGGCTGTGGCAGGCGCTGCCGGCATCGCCAGCGCTCCCCTGCCTGCCCACCACCGCGCTGCCTGCCCACTGCTGTGCTGCCTGCCCACCACCGCGCTGCCTGCCCGCTGCTGTGCTGCCTGCCCACCACCGCCCTGCCTGCCCACCACCGCCCTGCCTGCCCGCGCCCGCCGAAGGGCTGCAAGGGGGTTGGGGAATACTCGGAAGGAAAATTGGCAGGGCTGGAATTCCTGTATTTTGTATCTTAGCACGAATAAAATCTCTGCTTTTGGCATACTTTCCATGCAAGTTAAGCAGATTAATTGACATTCTGGGGTGGGTTTTTTTTACTGACACTTTGGCTGTTTCCAGGCACGGTAAAGAGGGACACGTCTATCTTATGAAAACTGTTCCCAGTTGTTTGTGGCGAGACATTTTGAATTTGAGAACAGGAATAACATTAAAAGAGGCTTCAGAGGAGAAGCCTGCATCCTTTGCAGTGGATCTGTTCTGTGCAGGCAGGTGTCTCCTGCCTGTGATGGACTGGGCATGCCACAGCCCCGACCGGGAGGCATTGCCCTCCTCCAGATCCCACCGCAAAACCCACGGGTGCAAAATGGCCGGTGATTTTCCTGGCAGAGTGACTCACAGCCTTGAGGGCAGGCAAAGCATACAAGGTCGGCCAGGCAACGCCAATTCAAAAAAAAAAAAAAAGATAACAACAGTCTAAACAGTCTATAGGAAAAGAAATGAGAACTATTTTCCCCGTGCAGATAGCGAATCCTCAGATGAAGCCGTAGCCGTGCTTACTGTTGATCGATGGCACATAAGCCACGTGAATAATATCTGCCAAAACTCCTTTCAGCGGAAACGCCTGAAACACAGAGAAGTGGTGTAAACTGCCCATCGCTCCGTGCGCCAGCAGCTGCGTCCGCCGGGCTCACCCCGGCAATTCATCCAGCGCCCTCTCCCATCACAGGACAATTGCAAGAATGGGAACATTTGAGAAAAATCTAAATTTCCATGAAAACTGCCCCAGATGAGACTGTTCCCTGCCCCAGCAGCACCCTGCTCTGCCCTGCAGTCGGTGCCGGGCACCCAAGCGTCCTCCTCACAGCCCAAGCCCTCCTGCAAGCTACGTGTTATCAGCACTCGCCCTCCCAAGCATCTCTATCTCAGCATCAGGATCAGAGGGAGATGAGGAAAATGAACATCCAGCGCACACGACCTCTCCCAGGAATGAACAGGGTGGGTTACGAGAAGGGACCCCCTTCCAGAGCATTCATGTCTGTGGGCAAATGGTTTTGGCAGTTGATTTGTCATTTGTTATTCCTTGAAATAATATTTTGATCTTCAGCATTCACTTTGGTTTTCTTTTGAGTGGTTTTGTTGTTGTGTTTTTTTTTTTTTAACAAATCTGTTATTGATAATGAAAGCAGCGGAACGGGGCTCCGGGGAGCGAATTCCTGGTACAGCATTACACCGACCACCAGCGCTGGGAGTCACAGAGGCAGCCCCAGCCCCACACCCGGCACCGACCACACAACTCACGTCAAACATCCCGAGGGAGGAGGAAGCCAAGGCCACCCGAGGGAGACTGCAGGGAGAGGAAAGGCACGGAGTCATTCGCCTCCCAGCGAGCTGCCCTGTCACACTCAGCAAACTCCTCACCCACATTTTGGCCTCCAGCAACCCTCCCCCTTGCACCAGAGGTGCCGTGGCTCCACCAGCTCCCCCCCAGGAAGGGGCTGCTTCCCACTGAGAGCATTTTCTCTATCCTGAACCAGGTTCAGTTCTTCAAACTTAAAGAGCAAAAAACCCAAACGGGTTTTAGGTCAGCTGGATTATGTCATGTTGACCCTCATCTATTTTTAAATAGCTGTTAGTATAAACTATAAAAATGTCATGCAGAGAAGGCAAAGGTTCCTTCTGAAAATGCACAGGAGAGATGCAGCGTGTGGCCTCTCCAGCAGCCCAGGGACTGTCACTCTACTGGTGGTGGCACTGGGGACCAGCAGCCGCGTTACCTTTGCAGAGCGAGGGAGAGCCGCAGCTTTTCTTCCGCAATGGCAAACTCTGCCTCCAGGTTGCTGTGCTGCAAGGGGAAAGGGAAAGGGAGTCCCCACCAGGACCCCGGTCCCCCCAACTCCTCCAGCCCCACAAGACCCCCCAGCCAGGCATCCTCCCTGACAGACATCCCTTCCCGCTGTCCCGCATCTCTCACTCCGGTGTTGGTGTGGGTGTGCTGGCTCGGGGCAGGGACCGTCATGTTCAGCCCTCACTGACTCCAAAAGTCTTCAACTCACAACATCCAGGATGAAGAGGGATTCAGGAGCAGAGTCCAAAGGGGAAATCCAAAACTCGGCAGTGCTGAAGAGCTGCACAAAGCTTTTGTCCGGAGTTATGGTCACCACTGGTGCTTTTGCTTCTCGCATTTCTATCACCACTGGATGTGATGGAGGCAGCACCCTGGAAATCTGTGGAGAGTCAAAGCAAAGGGGTGACATTCCCTTTCCTTCCCGGTTCACTGTTTTGGGGATTATCCTGGTGAGTGCAGAACAACGATGACATTCACCAGTCAGTGGGAGCCAGTAAGCTGCTCCATACTGCTCAATAGTATGTCCCTTAAATAATCTTATTAATAAAAGTTTTACTAATAAATAAAAGAAAGCACCAGTTTGACCTCGGGGAAAAGGTACCCAACATGTCTTTGTGAATGGAGAGCAGCTTTATCTGCTGCCATAAGTAGCCTGAGATGATCCACAGACCAGTAGGATCAAGCAAAGTCCACCCACCTCAGGGATGAGGACTCCAAGCATCGTGGTCACCAGTGGGGGAAGCCCGAGAACCTGTTGAGAAAGTGTCACAGGGCAGGAACTGTATGAACTTACTTNGGGGGGGGAATTTAACATGGGGAAGGGAAGAGGCACAGACAGCACATTGATCTGCCTTGAACATGAGTGTAGATTTCTTTAGCAGTCTCTTGATGAAAATCTCAAGCCTGAACCACCCACCATGTTATTGCTGATGTTCAGGTTGAAGGACGCCTGCAGAACAGAGAGCTCAGCACTCAAGAAGTGTGCAGACAGGATGAGTTGGGTAGCAGCATCCCTCTTTGGTGGCAGAGAAGAGAGAGATGGCTGGTCCGTGGGAAAGTCAACCTCCTTTCCCTCCTCTTGGTGGAGAATGGTCTAAAAGGACCGGTAAGAAGAACCATGTCAGAGAACACGGGTCCATTTCCAGGATTTGCATTTGGACCAGGTACAAGGTACTGGATGCTTTGCTCTGTAGTCTCAGCAATGAAATGGAGCAATAAGCTCCAAAGAAAATTATGAGCCTGAGGAGGTGGTTGGGTGATATAATGCAACCAGCACATGTCTGGACCCCTCCCAAAGCCTCTGCTGCCCAAGGCTGAGAAGGACAATGGCGCCGAGCAAATGGATGTCAGAAACATCACCGCTCCAAGACCCGGAGCCAGGCAGCAGCACTCACCTTCAAATCCAGCTCTATGAAAGTCTCATTCGTCATTGGAGGGTTCAGCAAAACATACTTGAGGGTCCCAGCAGTCCCAAGAGGGATCTCGGCTGTGTGGAAGCAAAGAGAGATGCTTAACCAGAAGGTGCACGCTCTGCGCCGTGGGGAGAGCGCTCACCAGCACCAAACCACCAGTTCACCAGTGCCATGTGCCATTTACAGCTTCAGTGGGCTCCTGCCTCCCTGCCAGCCTCTGTGGTGTCAGGCTCTCCTGAATCTGCACCAAGGAGGGGGGTGGATATTCATGTGGCCCCTGTCAGTGTTTGTCCCCACCTGGTCCTAGTCATGGCTCAGCAGATTGTCTATTCTCAGTGATAGATCTGTGCTTTACCCTTGGCAGGGGAAGGGAAGGAGATGGATGGATGGATGGATGGATGGATGGATGGATGAATAGATGCCAACTTACAAGTCATGGTAGTGAATTTTGCGTTCACAAGGTTGAGCACTGCATCCACGGCTGGACATAGCTGCAGGGTGAGAAGAAATGTGTGAGAAAACCTTGCATGGAGGCTTCTGGTGGGAGCAGAGCTTTGTGGCTGCCAGACCAGCGCAGCTCCCACCCTGAAGCACCAGGACCCTCCGCTATTAATTACCCAGACGAGGGCTTGCCTCAGTTTCCTCTGCCCCTGGTTGAATTAGGTTACTCTGGAGTAAACGCGCCTTAAGCTGAGCAAAGAACAGGGCCAGACCCCCCCGACAGATATCTCACTAAACCAGACCGACTTCATGACATGTGTTAAGAGGCTGCAAGTCTGCCCTTTGACAAGCCTTTAGGAACAAGCGTGCTCAGCATCGAGATCAGCTCTGTGCGAGCATCGCATCCCTAACCGCCGGGCTGGGACCGGGAGGCTTTCGGCAGTGACAGTGCCTTTGCTGCAGGTGTTGACTGCATAAAACCAGTAAATTGCTTGAAATGCTCCCTTTTACCAGCCTGCAAGCTCCTTTGTGTGGCAAAACCGTGAAACCTTTTACGATGTAGTGAGGAAGAGGAGGAGGTCGTCTCTGGGAAACCAGGAGGGGAGGAGGATCGGACTTACCAGACCTGGCAGCACTTTCTGAAGGGTGCTGTTCAGAAACTTGCTCATGACTTTGGGCAGCATGCTGGGCAGAGACAACACGTCAGCCGACACAGCCGTTATGCACATAGCAATAATTACTTACTAAAGATCAAAAGGCAGGAAAGTCAAGCGCTAAAGAAACCTATCTGGTATGGATTAAGCCAAAAGATGCCTAATGTCTAATAAAAGACATTTTCTTTCTTTACAAACCTTCTCTCAAGAATGCCATCTTCTGGCTTTAAACAAAGCTAAAGGTTTCCATGCCTAAAATATTCCTCTGGTACTCCAGGAGTACAGCACTTAAATAAGGACTGATGCCGAAGGTGAACGTTGCATGGAATAACACAGATAGAGCTGGCCTGAATTTGTCCATTAAACGTTTTGGTTTTCTTATTGGAAAAAATGAACAGTGAAAAGTATTTGTGTTCTGCAGAAACCTGCACCCGGAGACTGAAAGACTAAACAATGCTGTTACCCACCACTTCGGAATTGTTAACACTGGCGACTCATCGATGCTGTCCTTTGGGACTCACCTGCTGGGGAGGTTGGCTTTAACGCTAACGAGAGTGATGTGGCAGTTCCTGGAGCTGAACCTGGGGATGCCCACGGCGTCCTGCCCCAACTGGCTGCTGGCCGTCAGGTTTGCAGCCAGAGAGATTTCCATGTTTCCTCCTATAAAGCTGCTCAGAGCAAAGGTCGGTCACCGTGGGACAATCCCCTGGGAGCGAGTGAGCCCACCCCAGCCCACCTCAGCCCCACCAGTGGCTCTCCCCGGCAGGCATCAGCTCCTGCTCACCTTTTCCCAGCAATGGTCATTCGGATTAAGACAGCCATGAAGAGCCCCGAGCCAGGCGAGAACATCAGCAATACCACTGGGGGACAGAGATCTTTCACTTTTAACCTGCACAAAAAAAAAAAACCAGAAGAAAAGAGCTGGAAAAGAAGACCCCGCAGAGCAGCCACGCTGGGCTTCTTACATCAGTCACCTATCACTGATATTGCCACCACCACCTTTATTCTTCCATTTCTTGTTTTAACTTTCCATCTAAAACCACTTTTAAATTTAGAAACATGTCTCTTCCTAACAAAAAGATTGCACAGTTTAATTTTGAAAAAAATAAAAATAAAAAATTTTGGTGTTCAAAACATCTCCAGGTGTTCATTCACCCAGAACAAGTTTACGGGATGGAAGGCCAGCTCTGATCCCCCAGAAATTCTGGGGATCCCTCAGGCTATCATTGACAAAAGCCGGGCACCTCCGGCTTTGAGACCAAACCCCACCCAGCGCCGCAGAGCCGCTGCCGCAGTCCCCAGCCAGCGCCGAGGCAGGAGCCGATGCGCTTTGTTGCCTTTAAGTTATAGTTTCTCCATGTATTTGTAGACACAACCATGCAGAAAATCACTGGCTTTAATATCACACTTGTTAGCGGGGAGTGATTCGTTTCTGCCTCCAGGCTGACACTTCCCAACCTTCTGCTTTTATTTTCTCATTCCCAGGTTCGGGCTCGTGGTGTGATGCTGCTGATCATCACTCACCCCGAGATGCCTTTGATGGGTTTGGCGTTTGGCTTTTTTTTTACGGCTTCCTCTGCCATTTTCTGCAGAACATGACTCTCATTCAGAGCAGTGGAGACCGCTGGAAGATTTGCACAAGACGAGGAGTTTAGCGCAAAAACCCCCAGGGAGGAGCCTGTGCCGGAGGCTGAGGGGACTCAGCACCCCCCACCACCGTACCCTATAAAACATCATTATTAACATATTCCCATTCCAACACACACAGGCGCCATCAGGACACACATGATTACCAGCAATCTCTGCCATCCCCGGGTAATGGCTGGAGCTCGGCGGGCGCTTGCTGCCCACACGCTGCAATTTTCGACACGAGACACGGGGCGCGTTTTCAGGTTCCCACCTTAATGCACCGCAGAGTGGTGAGACAACCCACGCACCCACGTTGGGGCATTGCAGCTGCAGGATGCACCTTGCAGCATCCCACACGGGACACGCAGACCGCGAGGAAGCGGCTCCTGCTGCGGATTAAGGTCAGCGCCTGGAGACTGCCCGGCCGGCGGCACTCGGGGCTGGGATGTGCTGGGGGATGGCGGATGTGCAGCAGGGAAAGGCGGCTTCCCCGCCACGACACGGCCACCGCGCTGCTGCCCGCTTGTCTGCACGGATGGACAGACTTGTGTCCATGCAAGGACGCTAACCTGGCCGAGCACTTACCGTGGTCAATCGTTCCAAGATCGATCCTGATGACAGCTCCCGGGCCATCAGCTCCTCCCGACCACGCCAGCCAACCGCCAAGAAATAAAATGCACCAAATCCCTGACATCTTCCAATCCGATATGGCTGCTCACAGAGCTCCAGAGGTGGCAGAGGCTCACAGGAATGCGTGGGCTTCAATGGACAGAGAGAGACAATGAGGTGGAGATGGTTCCTGAGCAGTACCTCAGGGGCTAAATGCTGCACTCACACTAGAGGAAAGCAAGCAGGGCTCTGTGCAAGTTTGGTAGAGCTACACCAGCTAAAACACAGCCTGAACACAAGAATCATTCCCCAAAGCTGAAAAGTCTGAGCAGCCCCATCAGAACATGCCAGCTTCCTGCACCACCACCCTCCCCATGGCTGGTACCCAAGCAGGGCGCTAAGTCTTCCTCTTCCACAAGAACCAGAGCTGCTCATGATGCCTAAAACCTGCCGTAGAGAAAGAGCTGGAGCTGCCTGATGGAGCACATGGCCCGCTGGGTCTTGGGGCCACCCTGAGCCCTGGCCCCAGGAGCGGCAGGAGAGCTGACGGCTGCTGGCTGTGGCAGTGGCAAGAGGCATGATGAGCCTCTCCACGGGCTATGGACATGGCTCCACTGGTCTGCTCCGGCTTGGCCTCCCACTTCTCGCTTGCACCGAAGGGAAATGACATGAGCTGCTGCACCTCACTGTGACAGGGACTCCTGCAGGGAAGGGCCCTGCTGTCACCTCACCCGGTTCTTCTCCAGCAGAGAGTCCCCAGAGGTTATCCGAGCTTTGCACTGGTCTCCTGGAGAGAGGCAAGAAACAGTCTATATATAAATCCTGACCAAGAAAGAGGAAAAAATGAAAGAATGAAAGGGCTGGGTAATTACTGTGATGTAACCTAATCCCCGACTGTTTCTGACATCTGCCAATACAAATAATTTCACTAATAAATTTGAAAGTCCGGGTAAGCCCTCGAGCCTCAGGCACAGGCACGTGCTCCCAGCAGCCTGAAGCCAACGCTCTTGCTCAACGCCCAGAATAAGCCAACGGAGACTTGCACGTCAAGTCTGAAAGAGAAAAACCTGATTTGTTTAATTACATGGTACAGACAGAAGTGGGGGCGAGGAGAAATCCGAGATGTGTAATGGTAAATTTTGCTTTTAGAGATACCCACATAACTGCTGCTCTTGGAATGAGTGGCTCTTGCTCCCCAAAGGTTCATGGAGCTTGTGCAGACACCAGGGGGGACGTGGGATCAGCTGCTGGAGAACCCACTGCAAATTGCAATAATCTCATTAATATTCTTACTGGTTTCAGCAGGGTTGGAGTGAGGCTGGGAAGAACTATCACCTGCCCAGAGAATGGGCTTCTCAGCCCCAGCTCTGTCCCGCTGCAGGAGAGCCATGTGTCCCACCAGACTGCAGACAGGCCACACAAAGCTATCCTCCAGGCTGGCCACACTGCTGCTGTCGCTGTGGCCACCCTACTGCCATTGCTGTGACCACCCATGTACTAGCCCTGCCTGAGCTGGGGCTAGTGGCCACCAAGGCATCCTCGACTGTTCCCTCCTGGATATCCCACCCAGGACCCGGCTCTGGGAGTTCACCCCAGTGGGATCCTGCAGCATGGAGTAATTTATTTCTTCTCTTCATTTCTGTATAAAACGTGTCGTGAGGTTTAATCTGCCATCACCTCCCTCCCAGTGATACACTCGGTGGCTCTCTGCTAAGCCCAGACAGGAGATTTACACCTTATCTAACAGGAGCGTAAGATTTATAGATAACTCCCGTTAAAGAACCCACTATGCCAGAAAGACGCTTTTGTACTAGTAACTTGATCAGCCATTATGCTATCAGTTGACATCTAATTAAGCCTCCACAGGGATCACCAGGTCCAGAACAGCTCTTCAGGAAGATAAAATCCACCTCTAAGCACCACGGTGCCACCTCGCCCCGGCAGCTTGTCCCCAGACCCTTGCACTGCTGTAAAGGATAATAACGCTCCACAGATAAATCTCCAGTACTGCTTTGGGAAGAGCTGCTGAGATGAGCTATGCTGGAACAAGGCATAGCAGGGGCCAATTTCCAACTGCTGCTCTAAACTACAGTGAAGACTTATTTCTCAGAGACTTTTCTAGGTTGTGTCTGTGTCCCTATTGATGTCAGATGCCATGAAACCCCTCCCACAGCCCCAGGGGACTTGTCTGCAGGTTACAACCTTCTCAATGGATTTACTTTTCTGAACACATATCTTGCCTCTAAATGGGCTGCATACATCAGCGTAGAAGTGTAAATCCTCTTCGCCCTCGGTGGGCTGCTAGACATATATCTTCGTATTTTCTCTTGACACTGCTATCTGGATGTCTTCAATGGAAATACACAACACGGCTGAAACTCTGCTTTTGCTTTTCTTCTTGGCATTTCTCTGTCACGCTGAGAAGGAAAGCAACGCAGCGCTGGGGAGAGCCAAAGGCTTTGAGCGTGTCAAGATGCACCTGGAACCAGCGCCCAATAACTCACTTTGCCAATGCACAAAGGACAATGGTTGCCTCCCCAGGCAGCAGGTGTTTCAACAAGCGCTGAACACCTTATCCCATTGCCAAGGGATTCAGACCGAAATGGGCGATTCAACCCTCTCTGGAAGACTGCTCATGCCTCAAAGTTGAAATCACAAATATCGGGGCGGGGGGTGGAGGGAAGTCAGAACACAGAGCATGAAGGAGAGCTGGGTGAGAGCATGGAGGATGTGCTTACATGACATTTGCAAGTAGTCCACGCTCTGTCCTCCAGGCCAAAGGAAGCCAGGAGAACACAATGGACCCCAGGCAGAGGAAGGAGAGGGACTGTGACTCCCTTCCATGAACGCTTTCACTGCTTGTAGAGACATTATAAAAGACGGTGGACATCACCCACCATTTTTTTCTACCAGTTGTAATAAATATTGCCAGTGCCTTTTGATTGGGAATGGGTTAAAGAGAGGAAGAAATTATTGCATGTGGGCCATTCTGGAGATCAGAGGAGATACCTGATCTTCTGTCTGGTCTAAAACTCATTGAACCCAACAGAAACAATCCTGTTGCCTTCAACAGACTTACCCAGGCCTCATGGAAATGGAGGGCATCCCTGCTCTATTGCCAAGGCCTTCTTCACTGTGACACATGCAGGTCTCATCCCTTCTGGTCTGAGCCACCCAGCCAGGAGAGCAACACAAACCACAGCAGCTTCTCGCTGGTGTGGACATGGCAGCGGCTGTCCCTGTGGTGTTCAGAAGAAAGCATCGCTGCAGAGCAAAGAAACCGATGGTCACTTTCTAGCAATGTTTTATTTCTTGGCACACTCCACTCAGAGACCTTTCTTTGTGCTCCTCAGTAACCCCACAATGAAGGCAAGCTGCCCCAGCACCTGCTGTTCACCTCGCTAGGTCAACGGCCAATGTAATCAAGTATATGGGGAAACAATAAAAATGCTGTATAAAACAAAGTGTCCACCCAACGTCCTGGTTTCCAGCCCTCTTTGCCAATTTCTGCCCCATCGGCCTTGGTTGTGAAGGTATATAAAGCCAGCACAAATCCTTGGTGCGGTCACGGCAAGACACAGACTGAGTTAGAAGAATGGGAAGACTGGCCAGGAAAGGTAAAGATGCATTTGCAAACTGAATAGATTGATATAGGCTTTGCTTGTACTTACTCGGGGATGTCTCTGTAAGGGTCAGTTCTGGTCAGAAGTCCACTTTCTGCAAAGACTTATATAAATAGGTGTATTTTCTGCTGGTTAAACTTTCTGAATTCCTTGTTTTCTCAATATTGTAAGAGCATTACAAACATTATAAACAATTCCCAAATGTTTTTCAGAGAGGTAGGTAACACTTTCACCTTTTTATTTGATTGTAGCCTCCTCCATAATTTCCATTCATTCCTCAGCTAATTCTAGCTCCTCTTTATTTGCTACTTTTACACCGGTTGTAGGCCATTATCTGCTTTTCAGCAGGTATGGCATTGCTACAAGCACCACTCCAGCTCGCATACTTGCAGGGCGTTTTCAAGGCTGAGCCTTCTGGCAGTGCTTTTAAATCCCCAGGCGCTACATGAGAGCTGTGCTTTGTTATTGCATAAATGCTGACAAGCTCGGGACCACAGACCTGACCCAGGAGTGGATCCGTGGCTCCCAAGCGTGACTCTGTGCCTCGGTGGCCGGGCCAGGGCCACGCTGCTCTGACCAGGCTGCTGCGGCTGCCCTCTTCCTCCAGGCACCAGCATGGCCAACCTCCGCACCCTGAGCATCCTCCTGAGCCTCCTGGTCCCCGCTCACACCACCAGGTCACCCGACTGCGGGGGCATCCTCACCCCATCAGGACTGAACTACTGTAAGTCCAGATCCCGTATCTCCCACACCGTCAGCAGGGAGGGGAGGCAGCAGCGTCTTTCGGACTGGTGATGAAATGCCGAATGCTGTCACCAGAAAGTTTTTATGAGCCATTAATCAGCTCACTTTCACCATCCCCTTTCTATACCCAGTAAGAGGCGGGGTTAGTAATGGATGGAAGTGTGTTGCCTGTGTGGATTGCAGCCTGTCCATCTCTGTGCATCAGACCACAAGCTCCAGACAGTCTCACGAAATATCTGCCCTATTTTACAGTTGCTGAAGTTTCAAAGCCACACGCGGAGGCAGTCCTCAGGCAGGACCTAATGACCCCGACAGTCCCAGACCTGTTTCTCAGCTCCCCAAAGCCCAGCAGGTGAGTCCGCGGCTCTGCCTTGCCCAGGCTTTGCTACCGTACCACTGCTTCACGCTGGAGCGCTTTGAATATCGCCACAAAAAGCATTTTGCCAGCAAGGGCAAAAATCCTCCTGGACACTAAGACGGCTGTTTGCCAGAGCAGTTTAGGAACAAGCTCCTGGCTCCTCCTTTGGGGTCTAAGGGCAGAAGTCCCAGAACCACCCTTGGGGCACTGATTTATCCATGCACTGTGGAGATCTCACAGACTTTCGGGGTTTGCCCACCACGAGAGCAGCCAGGGATTGCACATCAATCTGTGCTGGTCTCCTGACACCTTCATTTCTGCTCCAGCAGGAACCAAATCAACTCCGTCAAAGTTGCCGAGCTGTCTCTGACACTCATCCCTGACACCGGGCTGCGGCTGAGCATCGATGTGGACCTCGGCATCACACCCACCCCGTGAGTGCTGGGGCTGCGGGGCTGGAAGCAGCTCAAGCTCCCGGCCGGAGCGATGGGGCTGCATCCAGCACCCACCGTCTGCCTGTGGGAGCAGGGGGTCCGGGGCGAGCGGGACCGGGAGCAGTCCCCGTGCTCCAGCCTGCGCCTCTCCTTCCCTGGCACAGCTCAACCACCAAGGTGATGAGATTGTCCATCCTGTCGGACCTCCACGTGGAAATGAACCCTGAAGGGAACCTGGAGATGGTGACCTCTGGCTGCAAAACCAGCATGGAGGAGATGCAGAGCACCGAGGAGATGGAAAGGTTGACCCCGCGGTTTTCCTTCTTATGGGATCTAGGTAGCAGGGGAAAAGAAGAAACTGAGGCACAAGCATTTCTAGGCAGGAAGGTGGTATGACTAAGATCCACTTATTGCCCTTAAAGCTCACAAAGGTTAGCACCAAAGCTTTATCTTCACAGGAGGATCTTTGTTCTGCTTGCAAGGTTGGTTTTCCCCATTTCAAGAGAGTTTCATTCTCCCATAAAGGAGCGTATCTTTTAAAGTAGTGCAGCAGGAACATTTCTAATGCAAGTCCAACAGCAATTCTTCAATGTTTTAGGATTCTGAATTGTAATTGTAGCTTAATAGAGGATAGAAAATAGTGGTAATACCATCTCTAGATGCCTTTTGGGTCAGATAAAAGATGCTTACTCACCCTTGGCTGAGCTGGTTCTCACCTAACCTCTTCTGTTTTGTTTTCATCCAGCAAGTCCTCTAGTTCCGAAGTGAACAAGGAGATTAACGTCGACAAGGTAACAAAAAGTTTGTAGAGGCGTGAAACAGGAGAAGACAAAGTTGTACAGTTCTGTAAGAATTGGAGCACTTTAAGTCAACCTGGTGCTTTGCCTGGTCTCCCCCATAGCCCCACACACGGGGCGAGGAGCAGCAGCCCCGTGGTCATCGAACGCTGCCATCCCCTTTCTCCTGGCTGCCACATGCCCGGCTGACAGGGATGCCCACATCAGAGGTGTTCGGGGGACACCTGATGCCAGCAGACCCCCATGTTCATCTACCACCTCTCTTTTTGTTCTTTATTCCATAGATTTGCCTGGAAGTCTCCAAATTGCTGCTTTTGCCAAACGAACGGCTGATGTCTCTGACAGGTGAGCACTTAGCTTTCAGTCTCATTACAGACTAAGGGCATCGGGGCTCATTTTGGGGCAGCTCATGAGGTGGGACAGGCTCCCACCCTGCAGCAGAAACCCAGCAGCAGCAGCTCCGCCGCCGCCATCTCCTCAGGGACCCTCTCCCTCCACCCACATCTCTTTCTCTGCCTCTTTACTTGGGAAACCCAGACACTTCCCAACCCCACCTTGCCGTCGCTGCTCCCCTCCTCTTTCTGAGCGTCCCTCTGCTCCGTTTGCAGCTCAGTTCCCCGTCACGCCGAGCTGCCAGGTCCAGTACCTGCCGCTGGCTGCACCCATGTTCTCCGAGCAGGGAATCACCATATCCTTGCAAGTAAGTCCTCGCTTCCCAGCACTCACAGCCCAGCTCCCAGGCTTTGGGAGAGCCGCTTCCTCCCAGTGCTACGTGCCCTGAGCCACCTCAAACTCCTTTACTCCTTGCCCATGTCCCTGCAGACGACTTTCCAGGTGGTGGGGATGGCAATCCCCCTGCCAGTCAGCCCCATGCCATTCAGCATGCCCGAGCCGGCGAGCTCCAGCCCTTCCCACCTCACCTTGGCTTTCTCTGAGCACTTCTACACCAGCCTCTTCTTCGCCCTGGAAATGGCTGGAGCCTTCAACATGACCATCCCGGTGAGTAGAGCAAGGAAGAAGTAGAAAATATGCATTTGGAGGGACAGCCTTGTCCCACGAATGGCTTGGAGGAGCTGTGTACCGCTGCAAAGAAATGAGAATGTCTCTGAGTGCCCGTGGGAGTTGCAGCCCTTCACCCCCAGGCTCCCCAAAATATTGCTGCTCTAATAATGCACGGAGAATGTGCCATGAAGAGTAACCAGAATGCCACCCGTGGCGCGTGCCGGCATGCAGGAAGGCTCCTGCACATACCTGCACATGGCACAGTGCTCACCGCAAGGTCTGCACAGCCACGCTGGACGCGAGCCCCAGGGCAGCAGCCCCAGGCAGCCGTCAGTCGGATCACAAGCTGCGCTTTGTCTTTCAGAGCCCGTTGACCACCGCCACCATGGCACAGAAGATTACTCAGGTTCGTTCCTGTTGCTCTCGCTCCAGCCCCAGCTCGGGCAGCAACCCCGTCCCCCTGCCCACCACCCCGGGGGCGCAGGGGACGGCTGCCGTGCCCAGAAATAACCCCCCTCCCTCGGCAGATGGGCTCCCTCTTCCAGGACGACCAACCGGTGGTGCTGCAAGCCATGTTCAGGAGCTCGCCTCGGGTGGTGCTGGAGGAAGGCAAGGCAGCCCTGAAGCTCTTCCTCACCGTCCACGTTGGGGCAGATTCACCGGCTTTCCAGAGCTTCCTGAGTGTGAATGTGGTGAGTGTGCGTTGCGAGCGTGCCAAACATGCTCTGCGAGCGTGCCTGAGCTACACGCGGGCAATGCCCTTTGCTCCAAGACCAGGCCCCATTGCAGCCATTGCAGGGGGCTGATTTAGCCTTTACCCGCCACAGCCCTCACGGTCCCAAGCAGCATTTGCCTCTGTTGGGTAGCACAGGGCATGAGGAGGACATCACAGGTGGCAGCACACGGATGGGTTCATCGCATCCCACTATTGAAAGCTGAAGCGGGGCCGTTTGCTCCCTCTGATCCTGCCCTCTCTTTTCCCCTTGCAGGATATGACTGCAGGACTCCTCCTTAGCGTCGTCGACACAAGGATGATGATGTCTGCAGCAGGGATAGAGTAATGAACCCAGCTATGCTCCCAGTCCTCGGAGGGGATGTGTCCCAGTCATAGCAGGGAGAGCAGAGGCGAAGCGACCCAGGGATTTCTTAGCTTTTATGGTTTGGGCACAGGAGAGGCAGCTCTATCACGAGGGAAACTGTGAGACTCCATTAACATGGTTAGACAGAAAAGTGGAAATTGCACCCTTCCACCCCTCGCGGTCAGCACAGGCGTACGCGGGCGACCGGCACACGCCAACACCGACTGCCTCTGCCTGTTCCTGCCACACCACCGGCACCGCTGCCGGAAGAGCACACACTCGACCACCCCATCAGCAAACAGCCTGCAGCTTGCATTGCCTGCGGCTGCCCATCGCTCCCCGGCCCCGCAGCATCCCGTGCCCCAGCCCATGCACCCCAGAGCAGCTGCCCACTTCAGCAGGGCCCCGCGAAAGCTGCTCAGTCCTGGTGGCCAAAACGTCCTCAAGCCCTCGCTGCTGTGTCCGGGGGGGTAAAATCAGGCTCCAGCCTCCTGCTCAGATGTGCCCAGGCACCAAGTTCACCGCTGGCTTGGCCCCAGACTCAGCCGTGGTGTTTGGGGGAACAGGAAAGTCACTGCTTAGTACAACTTATTACAAGCACCTCCCGTGCTGCTCTTTCTTTTCCAGGGAGACTGAGCTCAGCCTGGCCACCTCCGACGTGGGTCCCGTGCCGGTAGGTGCCCCCAGCCACGCACCCCCCGAGTGACCGAGCGCAGCCGCGTCCCCCTCCTTGCACCACGCTGCTGTGACTTGCTGAATGCAACACCCCCTGCCTTAGCACCGTCCTCTGCCAGCCTGCTCGCCCTCAGCTGCACTTAGACGGCCCTAAGCCATCCCAAGCAGCGGTTATCAGCAGGGAAATATTGACTTTGGGTGCTCGCTGCACCCTGCAGAAGGGAGAGGCAGGTCTGTGCGGGATTAGGAGAGGCGCAATGAGCATCAGGACCCCTCTCTGGCTGCTCCCTGCCCCTCTCCTTCTGCTTTAGCATCACGCCGTAAGCGCGCTGACCGTGGCGTTCCCTTTGGCAGGCTGCCGTGCTGGAGGAGTTGTTTTTGCCCACAATCCATGAGGAGGTACCGGCTCAGATGAACGGTGAGGAGCTGGCAGTGGTGCAGCAGTGCTGCCACATGGGGTGAGGACAAAGGCAGCACCCAGCTGGACACTTGCCCTCTTCTTTTTCTTTTTTTCCCAG
This sequence comes from Anarhynchus alexandrinus, assembly GCA_008711295.1. Taxonomy (NCBI): domain Eukaryota; kingdom Metazoa; phylum Chordata; class Aves; order Charadriiformes; family Charadriidae; genus Anarhynchus; species Anarhynchus alexandrinus. The sequence continues at coordinate 2,451,423 of VUYV01000138.1, read as the reverse complement.
TGGTCCTGAGCGAAGGCATATTCCTGCCCCACATCTCCAGCTTCACCTACACCGATGTCAACATCGTGATTCACAAGGTGAGAAATAAAATATTTAAATTGCTCCCTGCTATGTTTGATTTAAAGAGAACCCGGGAGCAATGCTCACCTCCTGGGCTCCAGAATAAACCGGAGCCTGCTCCTTCAGCTCTGTTAACCCCCACAACCAAGTTTCACCGCTTTAAATAGGCATCATTCCTCTCTAGCCTCTATTGAGGTATGAGCAGTGGCTGTGTTGGAGGGGCCATTGGCCTGCACAGAGCCCCGTGAGCCACACGGGGACCTTGCTCATCCCTCCTTCCTCCCCTTGCTTAGGACTACGTCTTGGTCCCCTGCAACCTCAAGCTAGAGGCGAGGCCTGGAGAGCAGACCACCATGGGCTGAAGTCTGGTGTCCGGAGTAAAGCAGTGGCAAAACTGTTCTGTTGACTCTTAAATCACGCTTTGTGTTTTGTCACCGCTTGAAATGTTGAAAATATTCTTTCTTGCCTTACTAAACCAACATTTTCTCAGATTTAGGATAATAACGGCATTGCACTAGCAGCTCTCTCTTCCAGTCCTACTTTTGGTATTTTTGTTGCACAAAGAGGATGGATTGTAACCGTGTTCCATACTTTAATTAAACATTTCTCTTTCATACTGCATTTTCTGGTGTGACTATTGACTTCCCCCCCCTTAAAGATTTGTACCTAAAGACAGATGAATTTTGTCTTGCTAAGAACTGGTACCAGTACAGACCTCATATGTAGTTAAGGGAGCATGAAAATCCCACTAATTTACAAGAATGCAAAGCAGCCCCATTGCTCTCAGCTGCAGAATGACACAGCCCCTACCAACAAGAGATCTTTCATCTGCTTTTCCTCTATTTCTCATGTTACTATGGGAACACTACAGCTGGTGGCTTTCCCTGGGTCAGAAAGAAGGGAGGAAAAAAAAAAAAAGAACCACCAGTCTACACAATAGTTTCTAATTTTAGACTTGAAGGCAGTTATATTTTCAAAACTATACTTCTGACAAAGCTCATCACAGAGAAGATGCTGAATGAAATGTGACTGCGCCGGTACAGACGGTGCTATGCGCCCCTGTGGGCGGTTGCCCCCCGGCTCGGCACGCGCCCGCCGCGCTTGTCAATATTGGAATGCTCTTTCCTACTGACCGAAGGCACCTCTGCGCTCGAGAGGTTGTTCAGCAAAGTAGCGGGGGACACGCCACAACAGACTTGAGGGCCCAAAATGGAAGGGTGGGCTGGTAACGGAGCTCCTGAAGCCATCTGAGTTGCTCCATCACTGGGACATCTCCGGACAGGGTGAGTGCGTCACTGCGCCGATGCCCAGGCAGAGCATCCTCACTGCTGGCTGCGCCGCTCTCGCGTAAGCTCTGCAATGGTGATGCCCACGAAACCATATTAATTACGTACACATCTGCTTTCACTCGCAACAGCTATACACATCATTTCTAGCCTCTGGAGCTGCTGAGAAGCACTTCAAAACCTCATATTTCAGAGACCGAGAGAAAGGAAAGCAAACAAAACAAGCCGAGTTGATTTATTATAAGGAGTAAAAAACCCTGAAGGTTTATACGCCCAGCTTGGGGACCTGACTAATGATTTTAATGCCCAAAGTTGGCAATAGTGGGAACTGCTCCTAATAAAAGTTTCCTGGTAGAGCTGCAACCATTATTCTTTGACTAATATATCTTAAACCAGTTTCCCAAAAGGAATAAACTACAGTAGTAAAAAGATGTATTTGTTTGCCAGTGCATAGTCTGGCTTTAGGCTTTACTGCGTGGCTCTGCATCTCCAGCGTAGGGTTGGGGTCACAGGAGCTGCACACCCTGTCTCCCACCCCACACGTCCTACCTGGGACCAGCCGCGGGCTCGGGGCCAGAGCCGGCTTACGCGGGAGAACTGGGGTCTTCTGCTGCTCCCTCCTGTCACCCGATATACTGAGTGCCCCCCCAGCACAGCCGCATCCGCAGGACATAGCCAGTGTTGTCCCCAGCAGCCACTTTGGGTTCACCTGGAAAAAAGGAATGCCAAAAAAAGGGTTTGTATTCATGTCTTTGGCATAAACAAAATCCATCATTTTCCTGGGCAGTATCCCAGGGCCCCGCAGGACGCATGGCTTCCATTGCTGGAGGCACACGGAGAAGGACGTGACAGACGGATGGTTGAAAAGCTGGAGAAATGGAGACTGAGCCCCTTTGCCAGCGCCCGTGTGTCCCAGTTTGAGGTAAAATAGGACCAATTTTGTTCGTGACACCGTGGAGCAGCAGAGGGATGAAGCTTTACCAGGACATTCCTGGAGCAAGGGCTGGAGAGCCGAAGCCCCGCGCACAGCCCGGGCAGAGCAGCCAGCCCATCGCACCCCGCTCCCGCTGCTCACCCAGAACAAGATTTCCCAGCGTGTCTGGAAAATGACTGTTTAGTGGTTTTTCCACTGTGGACAGAATTGTCCCAGTTCTTATGAGTTCTGACTTGTGGTTTCCTGCTCTGGATTTACTCTTGAACTCACCAGCAATTCAGAGCACTAGATTGACAAGTTGCAGAAGTAACGAGTTACACCGAGGAGATGGTGCCCTTTCCTTTCGAAAAAGTTCCTCTGCTCCTTCCCGCTCCCCCCCATGCAACAGACACCACAAGAGAGGCCAGGCCCCAGAAGGAAAAGCCGTTTACAGATGCTCAAGATGATTTTTTTGCTTTTCTGCGATCCCAGGCTCGCACAGTCCCTGCCGCGGCTCTGAGAGACCGCGAGCTCTCCGGTTACACTCTTCCCGCTGCCTTTTCCTTCTCGGGTCAAACAGACCCCTGGGACAGTGACACATCGCGGATTACTCTGTGGCGTGCCAGCAAAATTAATTCTCCCCCCGCAAACCAGAATGCCCACAGAAGTGCTGGCCAAAAGAGTGTGAAAAAAAAAAAAAAAAGCTGCTAAACTTTACTTATGGTACAAAAGGTGTTTGCTCAGGAAACAGAACAAAACCTTGTACAAACGAAGGCCGTTATGGCAATCTGCGGGCAAAAAGGGTGGATGGAGAAGCCAAGCCCCATCAATCTGGTAACCCTGAGATGGCACAAAGCAGCCGCAAGCGCAGGTCCGTGGGGCTGCTCGTCCTGCCCACTGGGTAACAGGGCCCCCCAAAACCCCGCTCTGCCAGTGCCACGGCCATACCAGCATCTCACAGCACGAGCAGTGGGGTCTGAAGCTCCCTGCTCCTGGCCCACAGGCACAGCCCAACGGTCCACAGCGCTCCCTCTTGTTCACACCTCGCTTCGCAGAAACTCCTCACCCACAGGGTTCAGCTGGGGCTGCCCGCAGCACGCTGCTTGAGCAGGGAGTGCCATCTCCATGCAGGAGCATCATTTCTGCCTGGGGACAGGGCAAGGTCCCTGTTACCGTCAGCTGAACATCCTTTGGAGAGCACGGTCCCACCAGCACCACCAGCCTGTACAGGGCTGGGAACTGAAGGAGCCATTCAGACTCACTGAAACACCATCTTCAGTGTTACCGTGTACTTCAACCCACCCAAAACCCTCCTGCTGTGACACAAGACATGCCAGCCCACACAATGACAGTGCATACCACCATTTTGCCCAGCACAGAAGAGCTACGGGCAGTTTGCATGAACTGGGACTGCTGATGGGTCCAGCGCATCTTCTGCTGTGTTTGGCGATTCCTCCGCAACACCTCACTGTGATGCTGGAAATGAATGCAACAACCACGGGCTTTGGACCAGCAGATATTGAACTATTCGTACCTTTAGGCAGAAATGCAGAACAGGATATTGCCCCTGTCCCTGACCTGATCGGTGCCAGACTTCTTCTGTGCATCACCCACGCTGGAACAGCGACATACCGCCATTAGCTTTGGGGACACTACCGATAAATAACACACTAGTAATAACGTCTAGTGCTGGGAAAAGCAGGTGTTTGAGAGGCCATGTAAGACCTCAGTTTTATTTATTTTTTTACCAGGAATCACTTGTTTTTCTGAAATCAAAAATGCCCAAATTCTTTTTCCTGGGTGTCGTGGTTTAACCCCAGCTGGCAGCTAGAACCACGCAGCCGCTCGCCCACCCCCCAAGCTGTGATGAGGGAGAGAATCAGAAGAGTAACGGTGAGGAAAAACTGGTGGGTTGAGATAGAGACAGTTTAATAGGTAGAGCAAAAGCCACGCACAAGCAAAGCAAAACAAGGACTTAATTCTCTGCTGTCCGTGGGCAGGCGGGTGTTCAGCCATCCCCAGGACAGCGGGGATCCATCACATATAACCATTACTTGGGAAAACAAATGCCATAACTCCAAACGTCCCCCCCTTCTTTCTTCTTCCCCCAGCTTTATACACTGAGCATGACGTTATATAGTATGGAACATCCCTTTGATCAGTTGGGGTCCCAGCTGCGTCCCCTCCAAACTTCTTGTGCCCCCTCCAGCTGTGTTAGAAGCAGAAAAGGCCCTGAGTGCTTAGCAACAACCAACACCATTAGTGCGCTACCAACACTATTTTTCATCCCAAATCCAAAACATAGCACTGCACCAGCTGCTAAGCGAGGGAGTTAATTCCATCCCAGCTGAAACCACGACACTGGCACATACGGAGACCAACGGACTGTTCCATCAGTCTAAGGAGACATGGACTATTGCAGGCAGATGGGTGTGCTCCAGTGTCACCATACTTCCCAGTTATCTGGTAATGAGGTTTTCCCTTCAGATTCTATTAAGGAAATGCTTCGTGACCTTTGGAAATTTGTTTTCATTCTGATTTCTGCTTGTGAACTAGCATTTGCTCAGTAGGTTACCCGAGCCAGGAGTAGCCACTGAATATCCAAGTGTTTTTTTCTCAGGAAGCTTGAGTGGAAAAAGTTTTCAAACCAAAACCCAAAATATCACTTGTCACAAAGGAACCCGATCCCACGGAAGGAGGCAGGACAGATACTCTCCCTGAGAAGCACCAGAAAGCAGAACCTTGTTTCAAGCACTAAAAAAGTAGGAATGTTTATTAAAAGAGTTAAATGACAAATGTATCCTGAGCTCCCGCTCAGCACTTCATACCCTTCAATGTGGATGGTGACATTTACTTGGAAAGCCGTATGCAACAAGTTCACTTTTCCATTATACCAAGGACAATTTTCCCTCAGAACAAATTTAACAATTCCACTGCGGCATCACATGCAACTGCTATAACTGTGACCCCAAAATCATGCTAATTTCTCTAAATAAATATTTGTACACAGAGCTGCCTATCAGGTTTCGGCTTGTGCAAGTATCTTAGTACTCACACGAGCCAATTAACTTTAAAGTGTCTTAAATGTTACCAAGAATATTGAATCAAGTATAGAAAAGAAAAGTAGATAATGCTGGTCTCGATGCTCCATCCTCTCTGGTCTTTCTTGTTCTTTCTCTGCCCAGAAAGACTCCATGCCTCGAACTCCCCAGCTCACAGAAGAATCAGCAGCAGGCCCTGAAGAAGTGCAAGGAACGACACATCCATGTTATTTCCCAACCTCGAGGGATGCTGGTTCACAACAGCTTGTCAGCAACACAGTGAACAGAAAATCCTCTCGGAAAAAACCTCAAGTCTGTCATAAGGAGGGCATGGTACCCTTTGGGAAGTGTCGGAGAATACCCCAGCTCCTCTGGGACATCTCCAGGATGCACAGGGCTGGAATTTGGTACAGTTCAAGACACTTTGAACGGTGCCACTCGAATGGGCTTGCCAGACCCCCCGGACCCACATCAGAGCTGCTCTCACAGAGTTCTGCAGACAGGAGAGGCAGCCTGGACGGGGGAACCGGGAGCATCGCTCATTGCGTACCTGGTTTGATAATACTCATAGGCATGAAGCACTTGGGCAGCATTTTCTAACCTGAAGGAGGTCAGACAGAGCAACCCTTTCTGGCCTTTCAAGGCTTAAAGTCTACGGCTCTTGCACACTATCCCACCACTGGCAGGGTCCTGCTAGGAACAGCCCCGGTGACCTGCACCAGTGCCTCGCAGGAGGAAACAGCCCTTCTGAACACTTACCACTAATATACGAATATCCACCTTTATTAAGGGAATGTCCAGCACGTTTGGCAGAGGCATCCCGATGCCCAGAGCACCTGCAGGGGACAGACAGGTCCTTACACACCGCCGGAGGGGGGAGCCCACCTCCCGCCCCACGACAAAGCTGCTCCCGGGGAGGGTGAAGGCAGCAGAGCTGCTCAAGAGGCACAGACTGCAGCACCACCACGCACGATGCGTTTCGGCTTTCTTTACACTCTCTGCCACTGACTGTTGCCAGAGCCACTAGGACTGATGCTGGGGTGGATGGGGTAAGAATGAGGTTGGGACTTTTAACTACAGCCTCAAAATGGGAACTGCAGACCTGCGATCGCTCCAACTCTCCTGCTACAGCTTTCAACCACGCACACGTATCCCTCTCCCCAGCTCAGTCAAAGCACTCCCAACGTTACCGCTATCCCGGTCACCTTACCGTTGATATGGGGCAGTAACGTTTCCGCCAGCAGACTGCTGCAGTGTGGCTTCAAGACCGAGATCTGAAGCAGAGAAGGAAGGAACGCGTGAGCGGCGCTGCCAGGCACACGCCAGCAGCAAGCACAGCCCAGCGCTGCGGCTGGAAGACAGCCAGTCCTCGGGACTGGAAATCACTTCCCACTGACACAGCAAAGGAACAAATAGTCCCTCTTTTCTTTCAAGCAAATCTACTTTTCTTCCTCAATTTGTATTTGGTGCTCCCTTTGGGAAACCTACGACCAGGTAAACCTCCTGCTGGAGCTCGGCGTAGGCTTCGCCAAAGCAGGGGTGAATAAACAAACAGACTTCAGGTTTATATTTGCATTATTAGAAAAGGCAGAAGGGGAAAAAAAAAAAAGCTGCAAAAGAAGAATTGCTGTGACCTACAAAGTAGAGCAGCTAACAACTAAAACCATCAGCAGGTGTAATCCATCACAGCCAGGACACGTTACAGCATCACACAGCGACCCCATGTCTCCCTCCTTCCCCAAAGCCACAGGGCGCAGCGCTCGGCCGCTCCACACGCCCGGTGAAGCCTAGACTGGTGCGAGAGACTTACGTTACTGATGCCAACATCAGAAGACTCCAAGGAGAGGGAAGTGCTGCAGGGAAAGGGAAGAAAACAGCACGTCGGACACCAAGGCACCGGCCAGAGCCCACAGATCCCTGTCGTGAGACCCCTGCCACCTCCTGCTGCAGCGTGACCTAGCCCGTGGGCAAGGCATCCCTGAGAGCACCATCGGGGGCTCCATAAAGGGATCACTTTATTGTAACACAAGAAGAAGGCACTGCCACACTTGCAAGAGAGAAAAGAAAAGAGGAAAATAAAAGCTTGTCCTAATTTTTATTTACTTGTAAATGAAGCAGCACTGCAACAGGGCACACACTAGCTCCTGGCTTCCCCTTCCCCCTCCCGTGCCCAGGCAGTTATTCACCTTAGGAAAGGAGTCAGCTCCTGTTTAGCTGAGAGCAGAGCTTCTAGAAAAAGCATCCGGTCTGTGTTTAGAGATCACGAGCTCTGGAGAATTTGCTACGGCTCCTAATCTGTCATTGCAATCACACAGCTATCTCCATAGCTAAAACGTATGCTTTATTTCCACTTTGAATTTCTCTTTTCTACTTCTATTGAATCTTGTTATATCTTTGTCTATTGAATTAAAAGCCCTTTGATGCATTTCTATTCTCTATATCGCTGCATACAAGCTATGCCAATGTTGCTTCTAAATCTAGCTCTTTGACAAGCTAAACGGCTTGAAATCCTCGAACCTCACACTATAAGAAACGCTTTCCAATCTTTAATCATACCTTGACTGGCATTAATGACAGTACTTTCCTTTGCTCCTTTATCACTCATGTCCAACATCAGACATTTCAAACTACTGCCCAGGATCAAAGTCAAGCTGGCAGTCTTACAATTATTCAGGTTAGCTCATTTCTCTCTCATAAAACTGACACAGGCTTTTCCTCCACTCTCCTAAAACTTTCCCACTGCTGTAACGTTTCCTGAAAGCCGGCGATACCTGTCCACCTCATGCCATCAGCCAGCTATGAAATTCTCAGATCCGGGAAACGAAATGTCTGTTTTACAGACACTGAAAAACATTGCAAGTTGGCGGCTCCAGAGGTAACGCCGCACCGCAGAGAACGTCACCAGCCTGTAAGAGGGCAGCACTGCCCGGCTCTGTCACGGCCGTGTTTGTGCAATGCTCCCGTCCCTTCTGCAGTAGTTGGGGCGGCTCCAGCAGTGCTGTGTCACCGAGGGACACGCTGTTACTGCACTCGGAGCATCCCTGATGAATTCCGGCTGTCCTGCTCTCTTCTGGCCGCTGCTTCCCAGAAATCTGAACCCTGAGCTCCAGGACAGCTGGAGGTTCCCAGGCTGAACACCCAGGGCTGTCTCAGGGAACGTCACAGCAGGCTTTGCTTCGAGCACCCACATGCAGCCGCTGCGGGGACAGCCTACCTGCCCGGGGACAGCTTACCTGCCCGGGGACAGCCTACCTGCCCAGGGACAGCCTACCTGCCCAGGGACAACGCCAGCACCAGTCTGCCTCCAGCAATCGACACGTGGGCGTTTAGACCGACGTCCTGCAAGCAGACAGGGAGAGGATCAGCCCGTGGAGACGTCCCCATCCCAGCTGCCAGTCCCTCGGTTGGCTGCACGCTTCACCAGTTTGAGGTCTTTGCATCCACACTTACGGCCTTCAGCAGCAGAAAGTTGAGGATGGATCCGTCTAAACGCTGAATGAACACCTGAATCATGACCAAAAGCTCGACAGTGGCTTTGTTTTCTTCCAAGAGGATGAGTGGGTTCCCAGACAACGTTAGCTTAATGCTCAGAGGACCGGTCTCATGGCAGGTGGAGCACTGTGGGAATCGGGGACACATAGAAGTGGCTATCTCCACCCTACACACTGGCCAGGCAGGGGACCGGCAGTCCTCTGGTGGACTCCCACGGCCCCATAAATCTGTAGGGCCTTCCCCAAGGTCACACAGACCTTTGGACAAGCCAAATTTACAGAGCAAATAGGTCCAGCAGCACAGGTCGGCACTCCTTGCTGCGGGCAGTAAGGGGCTGAGGAAGCAAAGGTGGACACTAAGGGGGCTGTGGCCATAAGAGGGTGTCCGTGGTGCCCAGGAAACGGGAGATGACAGACATTTATCAGCTCTTTCTGTCAATGGCTGTGAGCTGCCACAGAAGACGTTCCCCTACTTAGGGTGTGGGAAAAGGTTGGCTACAGCTGATGGCACACAGGAGAGCGATCACTGCGCAGAGGCTGCCAAGGGCTGGGCACAAACCTCCGGTCCCTTCACCCGCTCCCATCAGCTGGTCAGGCAGCAGGGCAGCCTCAAGCAATGCCGGCACAGCTTGGCCACGGTGCGTGCTCAGCATGGCCAAGAGGAGGGAAACAGAAGACTGGAGACCTTTGGCAGCAGCATGCCAGCACGTCCAGGTGCATCACTGGGATGACCTCGGACCTGGTGAAGCTTACACGAACCCTCGCACCAGCAAAAGTTACTCACCCCAGTAGGAAAGAGGGTCGTGATGGCTTCTTGCAGCTGTCTGGCACCAGAGAACTGTTGGAACAAAAGCGCAAGCAGCACTGATGAGCACTCCAGCCGATTTCAGCAACAGCCGTCCTGCTGGGGCCATCCCCTCCCATTTGTGTCCCTGTTCCCAGCCAGCTTGTTCACATTCCTGGGGCCATTCCCCGAGCCCTCATTCACACTCTGTCCCCAGTGAAGCCCCGGGCAGCTCAGTCACACACAGACCTACATTACAGCAGCACCCTGAGCCCTCCACCTTCTCCATTGCTCCCCAGCTGCCTGGGCGATTCCTGGTCAGTCGTTAAGGTGACAGCAACCAGCAGTGGAAGTTGTAAACTCAGAGACTTTCAACATGTGTCAGTTTGTAGACCCCTAATATCCTCCCATGGAAGTACAGATCAGAGGTACAGAAATTGCATACGCCTAGAGAATTGAATTGCATATACGAAGTCCCTTTTCTCAGTGACATTTTGCAGACTCCTTTAAATGGATTACAGATCTCCATGAGTCCATGGCATGACCAGTACGCAACTGGTTTCAACAGGTGTCTCTGGGGATGCCGGCCGCGGGCTGAGCGTACGCGTGCCACAAATGCCATGCACGGCCTGCTCTCCGAGCTGAGCTAAGGTCAGGCTGACACATGTCCCTTGTCACCTCCCCGGGCATGAAATACAGGTGCTGCTCCACTCACGACTTCTGGCGTGCAGGTGAAGGTCTGTGGAGGTATCTGGATCAGGAGGGACAGAACTGCATTGAGAAAGCTCTGACGCAGTCCCAAGACCAGAAGCTTGTCCGGCAGCGGAGGCAAAGCAGAGGCGGATGAGTCATGGGGGATGATGCTGCCTCCCACCTGCTTCACCACACCCTGCAAAGAGAGGTGACATGGACGTTAAACTGATCCTGCAAAGCCATGAGGCATGCCCGGATCCTGGAGACTGAGAGTGCGGGGTCTGTGCAGCTGAAGCAGCCCTCCTCTCGTCAGCAGCTCAGGGAAAGCATCGGACTCCAAGCAATCCCAAACACAAATACAGGCTTGGTGGGGAATGGCTTGAGAGCAGCCCTGGGGAGAAGGACCTGGGTGCGCTGATTGATGAGAAGCTCAACACGAGCCAGCAATGTGCCATTGCAGCCCAGAAGGCCAACCGCATCCTGGGCTGCATCAAAAGAAGTGTGGCCAGCAGGTCAAAGGAGGTGATTTTGCCCCTCTATTCCACTCTTATGAGACCCCACCTGGAGTACTGCATCCAGCTCTGGAATCCCCAACAGAAGAAGGACACGGACCTGCTGTAGCGTGTCCAGAGGAGAGCAACAAGGATGATCTGAGGGCTGGAGCACCTCTCCTATGAGGAGAGGCTGAAAGAGTTGGGGCTGTTCAGCCTGGAGAAGAGAAGGGTCTGGGGAGATCTTATTGCGGCCTTCCAGTACCTAAAGGGGGCCTACAGGAGAGCTGGGGAAGGACTTTTTACCAGGGCAAGTAGTGATAGGATGAGGGGGAATGGCTTCAAACTGGAAGAGGGCAGGTTTAGATTAAACATTAGGAAGAAGTTTTTCACTTTGAGGGTGGTAAGGCACTGGAACAGGTTGCCCAGAGAGGTTGTTGAGGCCCCATCCCTGGAGGTGTTCAAGGCCAGACTGGACGTGGCCTTGGGCAACCTGGTCTGGTGGGAGGTGTCCCTGCCTATGGCAGGGGGGTTGGAACTCGATGATCTTCAAGGTCCTTTCCAACCTAAACCATTCTATGATTCTATGATTCTATGACTCAGAGCAATTCCCTCTATATTTAAGAGACAAAAGGAGCTGGTAAAGGTCTGAGTGTGTAACTGAGACCTTTTTGGCTAATAACACACTTTGTCCAAATCACAACTCACTGCTTCAGTTCATCCCTGAGATTTCACTCCAAGCACAGCCGAGCGGCGAAGGTGCTGCCAGCCCGGTGGTCGCAGCCCTGCCTGCCCTCCCTCCAGCGCCCAGCCAGGCGCGAGCTGTCCTCGGACTCCACAGCAAACTGGCACTAATACCATCTCCACTTGCTAAGGAGACCAACTCTGACCATCTGAGGGTGGGGGGGGCAAAGACTAATCCCGACGAAGTACCTGCACCAAAGCCAGAGCAGCAGCGCTGATCACACAGACTGCAGTGTTTGGTATTAGCCCTCGCTATTCTTTACTGCTTACGTCCCCGCTGCTTCTCACTAGCCACTTTCTTTTATTTAAGCTCTCTTCCTTGAAAGTACTGTTTGCTTCTTGCTGTTTGTTTTTTTCCCCAATGAGACAGAAGTAGAAAACACATCCATTAGCTTGGTTTAGCATCCACCCACCGTAGAGACTGAATCGCGAAGGCAAAACAAAGCAGTAACACCCAGTCTGCAGGCGGAGCGCGGGAGAGGATGAAAACCGCCCGTCCCAACAGTTACAAACAGCAGACGCAGAGTCTCAGGGTAAGTTGGCAAACAGAGGAAAAGAGAGCTTGAAGAAAAGTACACACAGTCACTTAGTGGTGAGTTGGATAAGGGTCTGGATATTTAGCTAGCATTTCCAGAAGTCATTAGCCCAGCTCCTACATGTGGTTGTACTGGGAGGAGACAACTGCTCCCGTGGGATGAGGTGAAGTCTGAAAGGCACCATGCCGCAGTCACGCTCGCAGGGTATCATTACCCAGTGTTAACTTACGTCTAAATCCAACCCAAGGAACAAGCCAGAAGTAAACGGGAGGCTGGCCAGGTGGTAGTGAATCGTTCCTACTGTGCCGACGGGGATCACCGCTTCACAGGGAAAAAAGATCATTACATCAGGAAATAAACAGCAACACAAACTCCTCCCCTGGCCCTGCAAACCCCCAGACAGACCTCACACTCCCAAACCAGGTCCTGAGCATTCACTTCTGTGGGATGCTCACTGCTACTCAAAACATCCCCAAATTCAGCTTTGTGGGATCTGCCTTTAGAATACAGCCCGAAAAGAGCATCAAATATAATAAGCTAAATCCAAGGGTGATACATAAGAATGGCGTAAGGAGGGCCAAGGTGCAAGCAGCTCACTTGGACTGCTCAGGTGTGAATTCAAGGTTCAATAACAGTCCTGCAGAAGCGCGGCTCCTCCCTGACACGCTTGCGGACTAGACATGGGAAAGGGCACTTCCCACCGCAGGGAACTTGGGAAGCAGCACCTGATCCTCCAAAAGAAACGTACCATTGAGAGTGCCCAGGAGCTGGATGTTCGCCAGGTTGATGACAATATCAATTACTGGACACAGCTGCAACACAAAGCAGAAACGCAACTGCTCAACCCCCCTTGCCACCCCTCCGCAGGGAGCCGTCACCCTACAACCCGATCAGACCCACTCCACTCATCTAAATCCCCAGGGAAGAGAGTGCTGTATGGCACTAGGCAGCAGCTGGGATGCTGTGAAGGACTTGGGGGCAGTGGAGCATCCCTGGAGCTGTTGTGCCACGCCAAAGGGGACCGCTTTGATCTGGGGAATATTTCAGGCATCGCCCTGCGGGCAGAAACACGCCGGGAGCAGCCAGGCTGGCCACCGGCATCCCTGCGGAGCGGCACATGCCAGCGATGTGGGAAAACAACACCAAAAGACAGTGCAGCTTGCTGTGACCCCGTAACATGTTGTTCCTGATACTCCTGTGTTTCAGCTCGGAACGGAGGGCAACCGTCAGCCTTACCAAACCGGGCAGAGTTGCTCTCAGCTTGTTAAGCACGATGTCGTTTACTGATAGGGACAGTAAGCTGGAAAAGAAAGAAAAAAAAATTCCAATCACTACAAACACACGTCCAGGATAGGAGACCAAAGGATGTCCAGCCTTCATTTCACACACTACTATGTCCTTTGTCACCCCTTCAGGGACACTGCTGAAGCTAACACTGGCAAGAGCAGGGGGTGTGCAGAAGGCAGGGAGGGCAAGGATCTGCTCGCCTCACCGAGGGGAGAATTGGGCTAATTTCTGAGAAGTGAAGGCTTCAGCACGAGGGGTGTGCGGACATCATTGCAGGAAAGGAGTGAGCTTCTCGCAGTGCAACCCGAGTTTGGTTGTCTCCCTCTGGTATTTAAATCAGTGCTGTAGTTAAGGGAAGGTGAAGCTGTTATAAAATATCTCCATGTTTGTTATGGCGAACAAACAATTTACATGGAGAATAACAAGAGGAGAAATTTGCTGTGTAACATTTCAACACTGCTGCTAAATAGATCACTCTGGGATGTGTGATGCCTGCAGGCAGTGCAGAGCCATTTACTTTTGATAATCAATATATTTCTGGACTATTGAGTTAGAACATGTGGTGGCACACTCGGCAGGTCACAGACAGCAGGAATTCATAATGCATCTCGTTATTTATGCCCAAGTTCTGCCTATAGACACGTCTGAGGAACTGCCATGAAGCCAATCGCGCACATCCACGCACCCCCTTACCCCACAGGGAGCTCGCTTCCTGCACACCATTACTTTAATCCCACTAAAACTTAAAATATGACCCCCCAGAGTGAGTGAGTCGTGTTCCTCTGTGCACTTACACAGAATTTTTCAAACTAGCTGCTGCACTGATGGAAATATAATGCATAATGCAAAAATTAATTAGGAGAAATTCAATGAACCTGAAAAGTGAGTAATTCAAAAGCAATAAAAGAAAATATTTCCCATGATCAATTTACTGTTGCATTCATCAATAAGTGAAGTCAGCAAATTCCTTCTGCCAAGTATTTAATAAGACTGAGCAAGAGATGAGACGTTTGCATGGAATTACACACATCCACAGCAGTCAGACCAAAAGTCCATATGCTCAGCATCTTTCTGTGACAGCAGCCAAAGACAGAGTACAAAACCAGGGGAAGCAATGGTGCTGTTCTCCTAGAACACTCCCTGCCCTATTATTCCTACCCTTTGCATATCAATTCACAAGCTAAATGTAAAGAAAGTGCATTGGAAAAAGTACCAAACTTCATACTTCAAATCTTAAAATTTCCATGAGCAAACAGGGCAAATTAACCTTCATCTTCCAGCAACCAAATTTTTTTGCCAGTTCCACTGAAACAACTGACTTTGGCAATGGGAAAGAAATTACTTCCCTGAGGCCTGGCTCTGTATCAGCTCAACACCGTCCGTGTCCTGGCAGACTGTCTAGATCATTGGATAAAGAGAAGAGGACTGCACGCAATGGAAAACATAAATCCACGGGCACTTACCCAGAAAGGAGCTTGATCTTTATGGCACCAAGAATGCAGAGGCAGTCTTCAATGATGACCTGGACTGTGCCCGATTCAAAATTTGTGCATTTAATGTTTGCGGTAATGTTCACGTCCACTAAGATATCAACTAGATCTGAAAGAAGGCCAACCAAGCTGAAAAAAGTAAATGGGTTGAACAGATTTCATCTCTCAGCCTCCAACCGGAGAAACTCAGCAAAGCCAGCAGCTACAACCTGCACCTCCACCTCCTGCCATTCACTACAAATGCCACCAGCCATCTTTTGGTGCCTGTTCTGCTCTGTGACTTTATTACAGGTCAGAAACACCCAGAAAAACATGAAAGATGCAAAATGTCGCACAATAGGAAGCCTGGAGATAGGGTTTTCCCTTAACAGCGACCATGAAACACCACACTCACCAGTTGCCACTGAGCTCCAGCTTTGCGGCGATGGTCAGCCGGACCCCGATTCCTGGCGGCAGCGCCACCGTCAGCTTGGGGAGCCAAACCTTGACAAGGTGCAGTCTGCAAACAAGGGCAGAAGCTGGCACAAATTAAAGGCATCCTTAACAACTGAGCAGCTGTATGCACTGAGGAACCTACAGCACCCACATCACCACGGCCACCTCCAGCTGGAGGCATGACTATTATAAGCAAGAGATACTGGCGCCAGGATGAGAGACAGAGTCTGCAGCTGAAACCCAAAAGGCAGCAACCTAGAATCAGATAGGGGTGGACATTGACTGTTTCCACCTTTATAGAGCAATCAACTTTTTCTCTCTATGGCACCTTCCTCTCTCTCTCTCTCTCAGTGCTGTTAAGCATCTCAGATATCAACAGCAGCATCAGAGCCATCATTCTGTATCTGCATCCACAGCCTGCAGTGCACTTCATCCACCTTACTACCACACAGAAAACTTTTATCAGGTCAGAATTTCAGCATGAAAATAAAACGAGGATAACTACTTGGGGCCAGTCATGCCAGCTGCAGCCCAGCTTTTGTTGCTTCAGAATTGATGGTGAAGGTGCACTCATAGAGAAGCCCTTGATCTCCACTTACCCAGTGATGCTGGTGGGAGAGTTCAGCAGACTCCCATCACCCATGATGTTTGGGAGCACAAGGCCCTGCAGGTGCTGCTGGAGAAGCCCGTTCTGAAGTATGGCATCTGAGAGAACTGGAAAACATCTCTACGTGAGGACCAGCACTTGCAGCAGTGACCTCTCTCCACTTGGTCAGATCTGTCCTGGCAAAGGCATCACATAACAAAGCCCCACCGCTCCCCAAAACTCCTGATAAAGTCGTTAGCTGTCTCCATGCAGTCAAATCACACAGGGGGTGGTATTTTAAAAGGTGCACTAAACCAAATCTACCCTTAGTGAATTAACCAGGAGGGGCAGCAGTGGAGAGCATCTGAAATCACCAACTTAAAGATTACAGTATGGTTGTCCACTACCAGAAATGACAGCGACTCCTCTCAGTGGTTGTGCTTCAACTCACAATTTGTTTCCCATTGGTAAAGTAGTTTTGTTTGTTTCTTTGTTTTTAATAGGAGCAACTTGTAACAAGACTCTTTTTTTTCCGCTGGAGCAAATATTAACACGGCTGCTAAACTTCACAGCAGTTGTTTGCCAAACATCAGCTGCTCCAATATGGAAACGAGAAACGAAGACAAAAAGAGGAAATAATCCAGATCTGGCCCTGAAATTCTGTATGGCTCTTTGGTGCTGAAACGTGTCCCAGTTCTGGAGCAGAGAGATTTCCCTGACCCGTGAACCCGGCAATGGCTGTCAGAAGCTCTGAGCAAAGTCTGCAGCCCTGAGGAACTATAAAATAAAGATGAAGATGTTCAGGGGGTTTTACTCCACGTCACGGTCCCACACAGCTTTCAAAACAAACATAACTCATGTTTTCTAGTTACCTTTCTGCATTGCCACTGGACTGACGGCGCAGGACAGACCGGACAACACTTCTTGAGAGGGCGAGAGGAGGCCACAGAAAAAGACGATTCCAAAAAGCTTCAACATCGTCATCTCCAGAAGACTCCCCTGCTGGCAAGGGAGACATCAGAGTGAAAAGTGGGGGGAAAGCCTCTAAGAAGAGATCCTGGTGTCTTTACGAGGGAAGAGGTTGAGTGAGAAATCCCTCCTCAAGTAAGACTCTGCTCGAGCCTCAGGCAGCAGCACCTTGTTCACATCCACACACATGGACAGACTCCAGCTGTGGGTCAATAAAAGCCCTTTCCTGGTCCTGTGTGACTGGCCCAAAATATTCTACTTGTTCACACAAAAGAAAGCCAAACTGCTTTTCCCCTGAACTGATGTTTCGGCTGTCGTTATTTCTGTATCCCTTAGATGGAAAGTTACACGTGTTTTGGTAAGGGTCTTTGCCGAGGGAAGCATCTGAGGACTACTCTTGTTCTAACTTGCAAAAGCAATAAACTAAAGCCCAAGTGATAAAAATAAGCTAGCTATAAATTTCTAATTTAACAATTATTAACATAAATTTAATTATGAAATGACAGATATAGGCAGATGATTAGGAGCTGGGTGCACAGCTAAATCTCGCACTGAAGAAGCCGAGCACCAGGCACACTATGTGCATCCTTCCAGAGCTATAACGTGATGGCACCACTGCCATGCACGTCTCCCTGCCACCACGCAGTCTTCACCAGCCGAGGCTTTGATGCACAGATGATGTTATTACCTGCATCAGCCGCAGCCAGCTGGGAAGGGCTCTCAGGTCTGCTCAGGCTCTTTTGGAAGTCGTCGAGACTCTACGTTGTCCTCCCTTTTTTTCCCCGTCGCTGGGATAGAAGAAGTTGCCCTTATATAAAAACTGCAGCCAACCAGACACACCTTTTCCTCACAACCTCCACGTCTCATGAGCAGGCATCCCTCCACACTCTTGCTTTTTGCAAGCAACACCCAGCTGACACCTCTCTTGATTTATATGAGGCAACGTCACTGCTGACTTGACCGGTTGCCGTTTCCCTTTGTGGTGTGGATCACTCAGACGCCGCTTTTTTCCCCCTGGGCTGTCTTCAAAAGGATGCCCCGTGATGGTGGCCCCAGTGGGGATCCCCATGCTCTGAGAAAACCAACTTTTTAGGAAATCATGAGAATTACTGAAGCCTCTAAACCTGACAGGAGGCTGATGGGGCTGCCTGTACGGGAAGGCAGCGCACGGAGCACATGGGCACAGATTCAAGGAGGCTTATAGTAGGAAACGATCTGCTTTTCCCAATCCCCGAGGAGTTATGGGACTTATAAGGCTCATTCCTGTTTCAAATGAAGCGTTGGAAAGAGCTTTTCTTGACAAAAAGCAACGTGGAGAGGTTGCAGAAACTTGATAAATGTTGGCTTTGTTAAGACCAAGCTTCAAACTGATTTCTGTTGTATCTGTAAAGAGTGTCATGAATTGACCATAAAAAAATGAAGTTGTAATGAAATGTATAAAGCCAACAATAAATATTATTTTGAATGAGCAACACTTATGCTAGCTGAATGAGCCGAGGGCAGCAGAAACACATATTTCAAAGGAAAATCTCATCCCGCAGGGACGAAAATCTCACCCCTCAGCAGACGCCTTGGCCGGGCTTCGCGGAAGTTTCCATTGTGCAGGATCCCAGGAAGATCTTATCTGGGGACTTTGTTCGGGTCTGGTCACCCGTGTTCAACAGGGACAGACACAGGTGGAAACCAGGCAGCAAAGGGCTGCCGAGATGATTGGGAAACCAGAGAGGAGCGGGCGTGCTCGGCCTCACGGAACAAAGATGATACGATCATTCTCCACAAAGAGGAGAGGGGTAAATACAGGGGAGGGAGAGGAGATGAGAGCTGCTGGGGCTCAGGGACACTTGAAGTTAGGAGAAAGCTGCTTCCACCACAGCAAGTTTTGGGCTAGCTTTCCCATGGGAATACAGAAGGCAGCAAAAATAGTCTTAGGATGCTCTTTGTGTTTTCTTGTGGCAACAGTGAAGTTCTCTCAGCAAGCAGGAAGGTCCTTCAGCTCATGCTTCCATGGGCTCAGATTCAGTGAAGCAACATCACAAACACACTGTATGAGTTCGTTTTACTTAACACAGACTCAATCTGGCTTGGATGTGGTGTGCGGATGACAGTCTAGTCCCAGAAACAAGGAATGAACTTAGCTGCTCCAAGAAGGCTGGAGCAGTAGAGTGAAGTCAAAAATCATCTCCACCAGAAGATGCAGCCCAGCTGCCTGCTGAGATCCTGACTGCAGTGCTTGGTCGGTGAGGAAAAGACATGGAGCATCACTACAAGCTCATCTGCAGCATCTTCCACAGGCCCTTCATGGGTTGCAAAGTGCAGAGCCACGCAAGCGTGGTCCTCCCCACAGCTGACCCCCAGGCAGCCGGTCCCTCTCCAGCACATCACGGTGCCCACATCCGACAAGCGGCTCTAGTCCTGCTTTTCCCATTTTCTCCCCCGGTGCCTCAGGGTGATTTCGCTTACTGTTTTTATTGCTGACTCTGCTGCTTGCCCTAATGTGCTGTTACTGCCTGGGACAACCTATCCGTGTTTCTCCTTTTTTGTTCCCGTTCAAAGACCCTCATCCAAACGGCCAAGTGGTCATCATAAGTGTTCACCGCGAAGCATTCAGCAGGCTCTGCTCCAGCCTTGGACATGCCACAGGAATACAGCTGCTGGCAAAAGGCAGCTACCGAGCGTGTACACAAGCAGATTTCCAAATGGTCTCAGACGTGCCGCTGTGTGCGCACCGAACACCCGAGTCGTTGCATATGCACAACACGACTGCACGCTTAAATCAGATAATCTCGCAGTTAAATGGCAAGAGGCAGATATCTGTGTTCGTACCTGACACACGCGTATTGTACCAAGAGCAGCGAGCAGAAGCTGTGAGGAAAGCCGCACATTTTATACACCGCTGTAGATATTTCTTCTTGCCGTGCGAGTTTTTCTTGTTCAGTCATATCCTTTGCCTCCCTCTCACGCACCTATATTTCATTCTCTCCTTGCAGCAGTGATTTAGATATCACTTACCAGGAGGTTGAATTCAGTTCTGCAGTGACAAGGGAATATATATTAAAATGAAGCATTACAAGAAATGCTAGAAGAGATTATCTGAACACAAATGCCGGAAAGTGGAAGGGCTTATGGGAAGACTAACACGGAGGAAAGGTGCTCTGGAGCAGCCTCTGGCATTCTGAACTGCCCTGAGCGTGCGGATCAGAGAGGTGGCAGGTTAAACGGCAACAAGAAGTTTACAAGAGTAATATTAAAGTAAATAAATACTCTAATTTTTATTAAATATTATGAAATTCGTTGATATTTTTTCTGTAACATTTAGAACCACACGAGCCTAGGGGAAACTTGGGAGAACTGCATACATCTCTGCATACAACTGCATACAAAATGCTGAGCAACGTTAAAGAAAAAAATTCAGAATTTTTCCACCGCAGTTTGAACACCACCACATTTACGACAACTGGTGGTTTTGATACATTCCAGAGGTTTGCAGGCTACAGGAACACAAAATTTCTTCATTGTTATGTGGCGAATAAAGAGAAAGAAGAGTAACTTCAGTCTGTAAAACTTCTTTAACAGGCAAATAGTAACTCCTTATTAAGAACGCGCATAAACTGAATCCTGTTTCTGGAGGTGAAAAATCTAAATCTGGCGGCAGGAATTCCACCCTGTGATGGAGCTGCCTGTACAAATAGGCAGCCTGTGCTCTTGCAGGGACAACTCCCAGTAGTAAGTGACTGCTTCCAAATGGATGCTGTGAACATTAATGAAATTGCTCAGTTCAAATGTCGATGGAAAGTCACTTCACTGATGTCAACGAGAAGCAGCCAACTCAAGAGAAAGGAGAGCACACTCAGGTAGGAAAATTACACCACAAACCTCAAACTCAATTAGGCTGCTAGAACAAAAACCAGGGAAGGAAGGGGAAAAATGAAATAGGTTTTAGCCACTGACTGTACCGGGGCTGTGAACTCCCAGCCTGGCTTCCAAATAGCTGAAGTTCACCTTTAGGAACTGTTTTCCCCACCTGTCACTTTACTGGGGAATACGGCAACGATGGCGATACAGTCGGAATTGCACTGCAGCAGGTCTGCCCCCTCGGCCGGCGTGATGGTCAGTGCCAATTCAGTCCAGAGACTGGAAAACAAATGCACAGAAAAGTGTTATCTGATGCTGTATTCACTCTGCCTCGTTGCAAGCAGCCTCGCTCAGTGGAGATTTTTTTTCCGCTCCTGCTTATGAAATTGCTCAGGGAAATGGAAGGAGGGAACCTCTCTCCGAACTCCCCCTCCCAGTGTAACACGCTGAATTATGCTGACCAGAAACGCTGCGTTAGTGAGGCATCTGTCTTCGTAAAGTTACCTGTGTTCTTGTTTGGTTTGGGGTGAATAAAACCTCCCAGAGCCAGACTCAAAAGCTAATTTCTGGAAACGGGACTTGTCAAAACATGAACTAAAAACTCCTAGAAGGGAGCTGGAGGGTTTTAGTGTGAACTGAAGGAATAAAACCCTCCTCAAGTTTTGGGACTGGACCTTAGCGCAGGGATGTCGGAAACCCACAATCCCCACAGCCAGATTTACAGTTGGTTCAGCAGCTTTCATTGCCAGCGGTCCATGAGGGCAGAGCAGCTTAATTAATACCAATCACTCTTTAAAACAACAGCAAGCCTTGCCAAATCGATCCCAGGCTCGCACTGACCCAGGACTCCCGCTTAGCGCACGTACCAGGGAGCTGTGGCGTGTTGTGCGTGGGCAGACGTCAAAAGCATCCTTTCCAGATTCACTTGTGTCTGATCACTCACCCGTGCAGTTTCCTACATAGGGAACTCGAGAAACAGAAACGCAATCTCAGGGAAGGGCCACGCAGAGAGCACAGGCAGGAAAAACAGGGAGAAGAACACGAGAGTCACGGGCAGCGGCTCTAAGGAGCTGCCTGTCACAAGGAGTAAGAACAGCAGCATTGATTTCTGGATGCATCCGCAATGCCGAGCATAAACAGCAAGGCAGAATAAAACAGCCACCATGAGATAACAACAAATCAATGTCTCCAGGAATTTTACAGACAGGAAACTTTCTGCTTCCGAGATGTGAACTGAAGTAAAATGAGCGTAATGTTATCTGCCGCAGAAAAGGGACAAACTTCATTAACCAGATGCAACGTGACGAGTTGCAGTGCAAAAACGGAGGCACTTTTGCAGAAATGTCTTCAGGCCTTACCGAGACATCAGAGCTCCACAATACGATGCCGAAAGCGGCGCCGGCCAAAGGACTCGCAGGGGGAACCAAGCCACGCCAGGCAGAGGAGTCGAGGAAGTCCTGCAAATCCTTCCCCAGCTGCCTCGGGCAGGCGTTGGTTTCACGGAGTTTTGCAATAATTTGTCGGTGCCTGTCTGTCATCGGCCTGCAGAGCCCGAGTTGAAGCCTAAGGGCTGCCCCGAGCACCTTTCTTGGGTGTACATCTTGCACCTTGACTTCAGGTCTGGCACACTCCAGGTTTCCCCAGCACGTCCTCTCTCATCTGGCCCCACACAAGGCAAGCTTGGCCACTTGCCGCAAATCCCCTGGTGTTCAAAGGTCGGGTCAGGTCAGCAGAAGAGGCCGTAACCTTCCCATGGACTGCCAGGAGCCCCCGGCGAAAGGCCGTGGGGCACGCACAGGCTCACTGCCCCACGTTTGGGGTGCGTGGCCAGGAGAACCCCTGTATGTCTGCGGGCAGCCGATCCGCACTGGCATCCCTGCACGTGTGCTGCCTGGCGCACACCCCGGCACAGACGTGGCAGCGTGGATTTCTCAGTGATGCAACGTGCACCTTAAAGTTAAATCTAGTCCTATTTTTTAAACAAATGAATCCCTTTCCTGCCCTCTTCCCATCACTTCCAATCACTTGCGCTGCGAGCGCTGTGAACGCCTCAATTCCTCCTCACTCTTCATTCTTCCAATTTATTTTTTGCCTTCCTTCCAGCCTGGAAAATGGATTTCTGTCCATTTCATTGTCTCAGAAAGTGTCAGCACTGTGGTGCCAACAGAGACTTCTTAAATAAAGACAGCTATTTCCATTTGACTGAAGGAGAGAAACACAGACTCAAAGTCATGCTTCTGTCTTCCCTCAGGTTTGGGGCAGCTTGGCTTTACAAAAAGAAAAGCAATACTGAGTGAAACTGCCCTTGATTGTCTCTATTAATCCCTGGGAAGAATTAGAAGCAGCCCTATATTACACACATACATCTTCTGTAAGTAAAGATTTTAGGCTTTCTGTCTTATTCTCAGCTTTTAATAGAGACTTGACATGGTCTCTTTAGACACATCATTAGCACAGGTGGCAGAATTAGTGCTGTGCTCTGTCCAGACATTCCTCGGGGGATAAATTACAGCCCCTACAAGTAGTCAGGGATTTGGAGTCAGCATTATGTAAATAAATGCCTATTTCTAGAGAGATACCAACTGCTGTAAAGAAACTGCAGCTGAAACAAGAGAGTGAGTTCATGTTAAGCAAACCTTTCTAACGAGTTAATTATCCTGATGAGTAGGACTCACCCATATGCTATTTCCCTTCCACGGTCAGTCCAGTGTCAGTTGGTACAAGGACCCTGTCTCAGGGCAGAAGCCTCAAAGCACCAGTGCAAGACTGAAACAAGGACACAAAGAAGCATTAGAGGAGATAAAGCCTAGACAGGCTGGAGGGGGGTGACAAATATGGTCCCGCTGGCCGGGAGGGCAGCTGTCCTGCCTCCGACCCTACTGTGGCTCAGCATCCCGATTCATGCCTACAACTAGCATGGGTAATTTTGAGTACCCATCCCCTGTCCAGCTGCTGTGCACTGGGGAGACGCTACAGATCTCATACACATCTTCTCTTGGCTCCTGTTTGCAAACTGAAGGGCAATTTNGGGGGGGGGGGGGAGGACCCCAGCTCTCAGAGAGGGCAACAAGTGAAGCAGAGCAAGAAACAGCCACATTTCCTCACCCCATGACGCAGTGCTGCAAGCCCAGAGCTAGCCCAGGACCGGGGCACACACTTGCCCACACCTTGCACCCCCAGGGAAGCCAGCCGCCCTCGCCCCGCAGAGGTTTCCCCAGAGGCTGGTGCCCTGTACTCAGCACTGGTGAGGCCCCACCTCAAGTATTGTGTTCAGTTTTGGGCCCCTCACTACAAGAAGGACGTTGAGGTGTTGGAGCATGTCCAGAGAAGGGCTACAAAGCTGGTGAGGGGTCTGGAGGACAAGTCTTATGAGGAACAACTGAGGGAACTGGGGTTGTTCAGCCTGGAGAAGAGGAAGCTGAGGGGAGACCTTATCACCCTCTACAACTACCTGAAAGGAGGTTGTAGAGACGTGGGGGCTGACCTCTTCTCCCTGGTGACAAGTGATAGGACGAGAGGAAACGGGTTCAAGTTGTGTCAGGGGAGGTTTAGATTGGACATTAGGAAACATTTTTTCACTGAAAGGGTTGGAATAGGCTGCCCAGGTAGGTGGTGGTTTCGCCATCCCTGGAGGTGTTTAAAAAAAAGGGTAGATGTGGTACTTGGGGACATGGTTTAGAAGTGGTTTGGTCAGGGTAGGTTAATGGTTGGACTTGATGATCTTAAAGGTCCCTTCCAACCTCAGCAATTCTATGATTTTATGACTCTAAATACACCCACGCACTGCAGCAAACAAAAGCAGGAGGAGAAGCCCCACGGGGACACGCCGGGCGCAGGAAAACGGCCCGATGTACACCCAGTGGTGGGGCTGACACGGCCGGAGCAGCCGGGGGCCAGCGGGGCTCGAACCGGCGTCCCACAGAGCAACGGGCGGCTCCGGGCGGCTCCGCTCCGGGCCGGGGCGCTGCGGGGCGCGGCGCAGCTTGGGTTGTACCGCCCCCTGCTGGCGGCGGGCGGCAGCTCCGCGGGACCCCCAGCCCGGGGAGAGGGACCCCCAGCCCGGGGACAGGGTCTCCCCGCCTACATTCCCCCCCCCCAGCTTTGGGAACAACGCAGTACCCAAAGATCAGAAAGGGGGTGCGGGATCAGTGCAGAGCAGCGGCAGAAGAGCTTTGCTGAAGCCCGATGCCATTTAACGCACGGCTGAAGCGCTGCTGTTTACTCCATTAGAGCTGGAACCGCACGTAAAAGGGTTGGGAATGTTACGCTGAAAATTATTTCAAAGACACGCACGGGATAACACTCTTCTAAAGCAACTCACAGTAGGGGCAAATTGATTCCTGCGCACAAAAAATGCAATATAGAAAAAGAGAGAGCTCATTTGATTCCTCTTTAACTCTGAAAAACAATTTGATGCAGTATCTGACACGTTGAAAAGAACTAAGTATGAACCTAGAAAACAAATATAGCACAGTGGAGCAAGTCACACACCATGCCCTAGAATTTCACACTGTAGTGTGAAGTTTAAAAGAAAAAAAAAAAGAATTTGGTTCAAGGCCAATTTCACTCACGCACACAGTAAAGACAAGACTTTGTTAATGTTGGAACAGCATAGATTGATCCATTAACAACATCCACTAACAAGCTCCACAACCAGAGCTCTGTACGCACACAATGGCAATAGACTCACCTACACAGGCACGCCAAAGGTACCCCGCCATCTGCGAGCGAGCGGCCCCGCGGCACTGCGGGAACACTCACTACATTGCTCAGCAGCAAAAAAAAAAAAAAAAAAAAGTGTCATGGTTAAAAACTTGCTGCCGTCTAATTAAAACCTAAATAAGGTTCCACAGTTGCTTTTAGCATCCTATCATTTAGGAAGAGAGATCCTTTGTAAACATTTGGGGGCACAGATGCTTACAACTGGAATTTGTGCGTGAAATTACGGAGTGCTCCGCCGAGACGTTTCAGCTGGATCACCACAGATAACGGAACGGCTCAACCACAGCACGCAGCCCTCAATATTGTCTCCGAAATGAAGAACGGGATTCTTCAAGGCATCACCAGGCTCTGGTAATTTCCAGCAGCCTCTCCTGACTGCAGATGCTCAGACCATAAATAATCACTACACATTTTTGCTGCCACTGATATTTTATTGCCTGAGGCAACCACTCGCTGGTCTGCCTCCGAGATAAGGCCGGGCGAGCTTCAGAGAGCTTGGGTACTTTGAGTGGAATCTTCTCAACATCAAAGTCCCAGTAGGGTTTTTAGTGAGACTTTAGAAACCAAGTTAAGGATTTTTAATGTGCCATACACCAACTAGCATCAAAGCGACAGCCGTCTGCGGGGAACTGCTGTTTAACAAAGTCACCGATAGCACGGAAATAGAGCTGAACTAAACAGCTTCATCACTAGTATTTTGAGAAACTTTTATGTACAGGAGATGAGCACTCTGGAGGTTTATTTGGAGCAGAGAGTCTGAATAAGAAAAATGACTTCCCTATTTGCCATATAAAATTACTCAGATGAAAATGAGGTCTCGAGATTCTTTGAGCTTGTGCCGCGCAGCTCCGACTAAATATTCTCATTGAATTATGATACTCCGCAGCTCTCACACATAGAATCAAGGTCATCTCTAGCAGTTAGCAAGACAGCTCTGCTCCCTGATCTCTGCTATTTCAGCACGCAATTCTTTTTTCTTTTTCAGCAGAAGTTCTTGCTAAGCAGGGGCTATGGGGGCTGTCAGGAGAGGGACCGTGTTTAATACGACCACAGGCATCAGCGATATTGCTGCATGGGAAACACAGCCGTGCTGCTCAGACTCGGACCCTGATAAGCCCGGCGACTTGTAAATCATTTTCTCCTGTTGTTCATTTCTTCCCAGGAACCACCAGCGCCTTGTCACTCGCACCGAATTCCCCGCGTGCCTGCGACACCGCGCCCTTCAGAACCGGCGGCGAAGAGGCTCGTGATCAAACGCCCGGGACGTCAGGGTCACAGCGCCGCCGTCGCTAAATCACGCCAGCAGCGAGGGCAGCGCCTGCACCTCTGCTCCAACAAAGAGAGCATCTGTTTTGTCAACCAAAACGCAATTCAGCACCGAGGAATCCAGGCGCTGCCGTTGCATTGTGAGCTTTATCGCTCTCAGCAACACAAGCTGCTTTTCTGGAAGCTGGAGCAACCACACGTTTTCCGCCAGTTACCTCTATTTTATAGAGAATGATAAAGACGAGCAAGGGCAAAGAAATGCCGCTGTGGCAGAGCAGGATACAGCCCTTCTCCAGCACTCCGCGCCCAAAATGAATGTGGAATGCCTGCTGCCTCGCACGGGTGATTGGGCATTTAAAGACATAACACACAGAAAACAAAATCACGGCGGTTGTCTGTCTTGCCTGTGATACGGTAACGGCTTCAGAGCCACACGATTCTCACTTGTTTTCGCCAAGCCGTGACACAAGGAGGAGATAAGGCATTTTGAGGCTTAATTTTCTAAGGAGAAAAGACATTTTGAGGCTTAATTTTCTAAGGAGAACGCACATCATAAATAGATGCCTGTTCCTTGTGAAAGAAAATGTGCACCCAGTCCTACATTGCAACACTCTGTCTTTCTACCCCTTCACTTTTTTTTATTTTTAATTTTTAAAGTAACAGCCTCTAGCATCTTTTCAGATCAGCAGGCAACATGCCTGCAGATGCCACGGCCGCCGTCGCTGAATATTATGCCGATGCCATTTGTGCGAAGCAGCAAGCCTAAATTGAAATGCTTTGGACAGCTTTTCGTAGAGCGTTCTGCTTGGACAAAAGCAGCTATCTGCTGTAAGCCAAGAGCTGGGCAGAAGTGGGTTTCCCAGTTGCCACGCAGCTGAAGGAAAAAAAAAAATCAAACAAATATTATTAACTTAATGCCCGCCCTGGGCGCCTCCACTAGCTATCAAGGCCACCTTCGGCTTTACCAACACGCAGCGACTTGTAAAAGGCTGAGCTGAAACAGTATTTCATGGCTTGAATTGCTTCAAATCCCCAAGGAACAAGTGTCAGGGCTTTCAATAGCTATAGTGCTAATAATAAAACAGGGACCTCTTCCAGTATCAGAGCACAAACAGTAGTTATTTCTCTTTCAAAGCTTTGATTCCTAAAACCTTTCTTACATTCAGCTTGACATCAAAACACCCATCTCATTCACTCAGACTGTCACAGGAGAATTGTGTGCTGCTATTAGAAATAGCCCTGAGGTGAATTAAGAACAGCCTGTAATGATGTTCCACTACAGCAACTTTATTTCCACCAAACCAAATAAATGAGCAATATTTTATCTGATGTGCCTTGGCTCAGCAGAGAGCGGCAGCTGCTCCCCATATGATTTATTGAATGGATGTTTTCTAAATAGCCAAAGTCGGGCTCTGAACCCAGTCACAAAATCTCCTATTCATAACAGCCCAGCGCAGAGATGGGGAGAGAGAAATTCAGATTCTGGATAGTGGCGAGTTTGGGCATGAACCATTTTATTTGCAATTTTTTCCCCCTATAAACAGAACAGAACACACATGCAAGAAGCTGTATAACAAAAATCTATAAATATTGATGCTCGAAGGCTGGCAGCAACCGCACAGGGCACAAACAAGCCTCTTGTTATACAAATGCAGGAGCAATCCAGCCCCTTTCCATCCAGCAAAACGCGAAGGGAACAGCGGGTGTGCAGAGGCACACGGAACGCCTCCAGGAGACTGGTGGGTGGGGGGTAAGGAAAGATGGACCTTGCTACTTTTTTGGAAATGGTACAGGCAGCAACTCCCGGCGCTGCAGTCGCACAGGGGTACAATATCACCATCTACCCAGTACACCGAATTGCTGCACCAGTTGCACCGGAACAGGCAGCCCGTGGCACTGGGGTGAGATAAGCAGAGACAGAGGTAAAAGACAGAAAAATAAGTCACGGAAGCACACAAGATCTCCAGCAAACAGGACTACGGCGTACGCAGCTAAAGCAGGGATTTTTGGCTTTTGGAGAACTGGCAGGAGGAAATGTATTTTCACATTGGCAAATCAAATATGGGATATTCTGCCAAAGGACATCTCCGAAGCCAAGAAGTTAATTAGATTCAAAAGAGGTCTGGACATTTACACAGACACTGAGGACACAGGGAAGTATCGCAGTGACCGATAACACGTTTCAAGGATATTACACTTCGGTGGGCTCCAGCTCCTACTCCCAGAGACTCCAAGACCAAAACCACGAGGGGAGGCAGATGGGTGGTTCCACACGTGCTGCAAAGTGCTGGTACCTCCCTGTGAAGGACCAGCAAGAAGTGACAGTCCCGAATGGACAGAGATGACCCGTTCAGGGTATTTTAATTATTTTAATGCCAGAGCAAAGGGAAAAGCTGATGAGGGCAGAGCAAAATCCTGACAAGGTGTCGTGGTTTACCCCCAGATGGTAACTGGGACCATGCAGCCGTTCACTCACTCCTTCCCCCCTGCCCCATGGGATAGGGAGAAGAGGGAGAAAAAGAGGAAAAAAAAGCCACCACCTCATGGGTTGAGACATTTTAATAGAACTGTAGTGGAAGAGAAAATAATAAAAATAATGATAAAAGAATACACAAAATGAGTGATGCAATACAGTTGCTCACCACCAGGTGATCAGTTGCCCAGTCCGTCCTGAGCAGCGATCACAGATTCCTGCTCCCTGGCCAACCCCCATTTCTATACTGAGCATGACGTCTATGGTANCACAACGTCTATGGTATGGAACATTCCTCTGGCCAGCTTGTCCTGTCTGTGCTCCCTCTCAGCTTCCATGGGAAGCTGAAAAAGTCCTTGACTTATTATAAGCATTACTTAGCAACAACTAAATCAATATGTGTTATCAACATTATTCTCATACTAAATCCAAAACACAGCAGCGACTAGGGAGAAAATTAACTCTATCCCAGCTGAAACAGGACACAAGGCAGCAAGTGCCCAGCAGACGCAGCGCTGGGATTCCTGACCTATGAAAAACACCCAAATATTTATAGCCCGAGGAATGCCAAGCGCCCAGTTCCACGCACTGGCTGAATGTTTGCACCGGGAGTAGAAACGCCGTCCCTGAACTGCTGGGGATAAGGGAGCGGAGGGGCCCACCGGACCGTGCCGAAGAGACACCCGCTCCAAGAATTACCATCTGTGGAACTGCTGATTAAACACAACCCGGCTGGGAGGAAAGCTCAAATGGCATTCTTTTGTTGGCTTGTAGTTAGCATGTTCGCCCTGTCTCTAACGAAACATCAGGGAAGCCTTAAGAAAAAAATAGCTTAAAACCTTCACAAAATGCTCACAAAGGCTTGTCCTGATGCCAGTGCGAGTCCCTCTGTGCAGATTCCCAAACCGAAGAAACCTTTGATGCCAGTGGGGGCACACGTTCACCACAATATTGCACTCCATGCTTATTTAAAAAAAAAAAAAAAATTCTCTGGTACTTTGCCCTCGACTAATGCGCACTTAAAGAAATAAATAAGCACCTGGCCTTGCCACTGAGAAGTGGCACAAACATTTCCACAAGCAGATTATCGACCAGAAGTACAGGAGCCAAGTTATAAACAGGTTAGTAATTCAATAAACAAAACAGTAAAGCATTTCAAAACAGACCATACAAACCTCATTTTACCTGCCCTCCTACAAAGGTAGTCAAATATCTATTTATGAGATTATAACTACCTATTTTCTATGCCATTCAACAAAAAGGAGAAAAAGAATCAAGATAAAAAGAGAGCATATTTTAGCTGTAAAGGATTTATTCACCCAATTTACATTTGAATCAATTATCCAGGCGAAGCTCAAACACTGCCAACGTGATTTAGGTGACTGAACACACATCATAAATAGTGCAGCATTCAAGTCATATAATCCGTATCTGCAGTTTCTGGACGGCTTCATGAGCAGGAAGAATACCCTGACGCACAGCGCGCCTTTATTTCTGCGTAGCAGCGTGCTTCGCTGTAGTTCGGAACAGAAGCCCCCGAAATCTCTCATTCAGAGAAAACCCTTAGTTTTACGCTCAGCCCAGTGGACTAGGGATGAGCTCCTGGGTCAAGCTCGCCAGCTAGGGCCTGCGCTGAGCACGACTCGTAACCTGAAGAGCCGTGCAAGAGCAGGGCATGGACTGACGAGGCTGAGCTGGAATTTGGCCTTCCCACTGAGCAAGCCACGAAGCCGTCCTTGCGGATCGCTCTCGGAGCGGGCTCAGACCACGGGAGAGCCCCTCGCTCGTGCTGTGCACCCAGGAAAAAGGCAAACAGCATGGCTGCCTCTTGCAGGTTTTGACAAGGATGGATGTTACCTACAGAAACTTCACCCACGATGCCTGGCAGCAACAAGGGCGCTGGTTGAAGCGCTCACCACCTTCCCCCTTGCTCACTCCTCCCACCCACAGCCCGGCTGCGCGAGGTTCCTCACGGGCACTACTCTGCGATCAAACCTGCAGGCAGCAGCTTCGTATCACTGAATTCCTGTTTGGCAGGAAAGTTATGGACCAGCCTCTTGGTAGGACCTACCCTATGTTTGTAGAAAGTCACTCTCTGAAAGGTGGAAGCATTTCCAAAGGTGCAGCTATTTCCCGTCCACAGGGCAGGAAGAGAGCTGTGGAGGCCACCACCAGCCCTGCAGACTTCCCAGCAGCCTACCATCATGTTTTCACAGAATCACAGAATTTTCAGAGTTGGAAGGGACCTCTAGAGATCATCTAGTCCCACTCCCCTGCTAAAGCAGGATTGCCCAGAGCACATTACTCAGGACTGCATCCAGGCGGGTTTTGAAAATCTCCAGAGAAAGGGACTCCACAACCTCCCTGGGCAGCCTGTGCAGTGCTCTGTCACCCTAACTGTAAAGAAGTTTTTCCGTGTGTTGGAACAGAACTTCCTATGTTCTAACTTGTGCCCGTTGCCCCTCGTCCTGTCATTGGGAACCACCGAGAAGAGTCTGGCTCCATCCTCCTTCAACCCACCCTTTAGATATTTGTAAGCAGTAATAAGGTCTCCCCTCAGCCTTCTCTTCTCCAGGCTAAAGAGTCCCAGCGCTCTCAGCCTTTCCTCATAAGGGAGATGCTCCAATCCCTCAATCATCTTGGTTGCCCTTCACTGGACTCTCTCCAGCAGTTCCCTGTCCCTCTTGAACTGGGGAGACCAGAACTGGACACAGTTGTTGGGCTCTATCTCATGCCAAGAAAAGGTTGAACGCCGTCAGTTCACGGGGGCATCCGTGCAGCTCCGCTGCCTGAAGGCGGGGAGGAAACCCTCCTGCTCCCCTGGGGGGCACCTGTGCACCCTGTTTCTGGTGGTCTGCATGCAAAACGCAGCCGCTCGCTCCGGCCCTGGAGAATAACAAATTCCTGTTATGGGGAAAAAGATCACAAGGAAATTGCTGGTAAAGTACAACCATTTATGTAGAGCAAGCAAAAGAAAGCCAGAACAACAGTCAATGTCCCAAACTTTCCCCTGAAGCATACAGGCAAGAATGACGCTGGTTTGGAAGGCGGCACTTTTCGCAGAATGCATTTTTAACAAGGAGACTGTTTAGATCCTCTGTACTTCCTCAGCTCTAACTCAAAAGCAGACACAGGAGTTTTTTCTCCCCATTAAAATAAACTAATCAAAGTTTTAGAATAAAGAATTAAGTGAATTAAAATATCTTCGGCTCATTATGGTCTTTCTTTTTACCGTTCAGCGTCAGAGACACAACAGCAAACAACTCCACCTGTACCTCAAGATTTCCTTTTTCTTGCGGTAGTTATGGCACACAATACATCTCTAGGAGAACAACAGATGAAAAAAAGCTCAACTAATTTCACAACCAAAGAGTGAATCCTCTCTTCTGCTAAGTTTTTCTCTAGTAGAACATATCTACTCTGCAGTAGAGTTTAGCCTTGTACCAATGCAAGAAGAGAGACAAAGAATTATGAAGCTATGAATCCCATTAGCATCAAAATGCAGCTACGGAGACAAGGGGATTTTACAGAGATAAGATATTTTTTGAAAGAATACTAGAAGGAGTAAAAATTTCTTTTACAAAGCACACATTTTTCATAGACCTGGAATCCACAGCACATTATAAAACTGAATTTGTTGCTGTTGTTTTTACTTTTACAGCATAAATCACTAAAGGCTTGCTGAGGTGGGCAGGAAAAAAATCCATTTTTCATTGTATTAACTTCATACAATTTAAGAAGCCTTTCAAGGCCCACATAAATGCAAGTAAACACTCCTGAGGCGAGCCGGTCCTGGGCTAGCCGGGGCGCACGGCTGCATGGAACACATCCAGCTGGACCTGCCTTCTGCAGACGTACCTGCACCGCCGCTCCGGAAGGCGGGAAGCACTCAAATCACGGCAGCTCCATCTACTCAACATTTGATTTAAAGCCCTTCGGAAATTAGCATTTCCAGAACACCGTTTCCAGTATTGCAGGGTGCAACTCTGATTTATCCTACGTCCCTCGCACAAGTGGTAGAACGCACAGGTGAAGCAAACACAGCGTGCAGAGAGGCACAGAAAAAGGGGACGGGCAGACGCGGCGGTGGGGAGAGGTGTCCTTTGAGCCACGTCCTGGCTGCAACGCACAGGACATGTTTCCAAGGACAGTGACAGCTTGTTCATAAATCCTGCTGGCAGCAAGCGTAACGGGCCAACTACTGTTCAGGGACAGGAGATGCCTCCTCGGAGGTATTTGGTTCTGTGCAGCTTCTGCTGGACATGGTATTTTAAGAAACGTGGCGTTGAGAAAAGCCATTACACACTGAGATAGTGCAGGGAAGGGGAGAGGAGACTCACCCTGTGTCCCAGAGGGATAACCTGTATCCCTGTGAGGGGGGCAGTAAACATCTTTGTGTCAGTCCTGGGATCCTGAGTGTTGGGATTTTTCCAACTTGGATGTATGCCGAATCAACAAACACAAAGGTCTCAACACCCTTGGCCTGCCCAGTCTCCCCATTAAGGTTTGACTAGACCCAGGATGCGGGACAAAGGGGAACACCAGAAAAAAGTTCAGCGCAGATATTTAACAAATTTATTTCATATTTGCGAAATCTTATGTGCATTTACAATATGGGAATATTACTCCAGTGACAAGATGCTGCCTTTACTCAATTCGTAGTAAAATGATCTTATTACAATGTGAAAGAACAGATGGATTTGGTGCACACATCTGGAGATAAACAAACCCAAGTCAGGTATATGCAGAAATATGCATCAGGGCTTTTGGATTTTACTCTTCAGCCCCCCAGACAACCACATCTTCATACTATATATATATATATATACACACACACACATTGCTTTAGCATATAAACAGCACAGCCTAAGAACCAAACTGATGGTTGTGTATATGTGAGATTCCCAATACCCAGCCCACCTTTTACAAATTAACACAGGTAGAATACGCAATTGCTCCAGCAAAGCACAGACACTTGAACTGCTCCAAAAGGGGGCAAGGGGTGGAACGGATGGACACCAAACCACAACCTCTCTTGGCTTCTATAATCGGGATTTTGACAAAGAAATCAGGGAATAAAACATCCCTGTGGACTTACAGTTGATTTCCAGAACAAAAGCTCCCAAGGCCTCTCTGAAGGTCGATCTGAAAAACAAAAGATGACCTCGTAAGGCAGTCAGAACACACTGCTGAAATCCTACCCCATGTCAGCTAGTAGGAAGTGGATTTCTGCTAGGAAGGCTTTGCACATCATTGCCTTATTAGCAGGAGACAGTGTGAAAGCTGTTTTGGCATCGCATGGCATCGTCACGGGTTTGTCCCCCTCTCCTGCCCACAACC
Source organism: Anarhynchus alexandrinus (assembly GCA_008711295.1). Classification (NCBI taxonomy): domain Eukaryota; kingdom Metazoa; phylum Chordata; class Aves; order Charadriiformes; family Charadriidae; genus Anarhynchus; species Anarhynchus alexandrinus. The sequence continues at coordinate 2,416,964 of VUYV01000138.1, read as the reverse complement.
CACTGCTGGGCTGTTCACCACCACTCCGTAAGCTGCTCCTACACAGCTCCTTGCAGGAACTACCAACAAAGCTGCGGCGAAACTTCACAAATGGCACTCAGCTTGCACTCACCTCTAGAGGTATTTCAATGGAGTAATTATGCTCTTGGGGTGGCTTGGGCATATATGATTTTTCCCTTTCTTGAATGCAATTACAGCTGCACAGAAACAGAAAGATTTATGGATGAAACATCAATAGAATCGATATACCAGATCAGGTGGAAAACCACGATTTTGAGCTGCTGCTGAACTATATTAAACCACCTAAATTAACTTAATTAGGTGTCAAAACAAGTCTGCTTAATATATAAGTGATATTTGTTTTAAAAAACTCAGTCCAGTTTAAAAAAGCAGGCTCAGCTCCCAGTCAAGGTAGCCCCTCCAATAAACTTTTAAAAGCTGCCTTGAGATACAGACCATCTCCACAAAAGTTCTCTAGCTCTTCTCAAATTTATATTTAGATATCAGGGGTGTCAATATTCAGCAATTTAAAGACAAAAAAACAATCAGAAATACCAGTCAACAACTGATTCAAGAGAAAATAGGGAGACAATTCAGGATGAAAGCTCACCTTCGCAGGCCTAAACTTCCTATGAGCCCTCCGTGCTGCTGCAATTAGCTCTTCACAGATCCGATGGGAACAGCCACATCACAAGACATTGAACTGCTACATATAAAAAGAACTTTGTCCATCCCCACCCTCCTCCTTTCTCTTTCCCATAAGTTTTTCACTTCCCATACGTTTAGGGCAGCATTTAAAAATAGAGTAGCTTCTCTAAACACTTAGCGCACGCTCCATGGTGCCGCCTGTCTCGACCCCGGTGACAGGTCGACGTGCGCGCAGCCGGAACAGGCAAATCGCATACGGGGCGCCCACAGTGTCACAGCCCATAACACACACCCGGAAAGAACGGGAACGCACCAGAGCATCTCCCCAGCAGCATTATCAGGTGCACAAGGAAATTGAAGAGGAGCATCGCTTACAATTTATACCGTGCAGCAACCGCCTATGCCCGATGGAGAAGCGGCTTGGAAGTATTTTAGGTGTCTGAAGCACATGAGAATGTTATTTCATTCCAGGCTCAGAGATTTAAGCTTAAGCCAGGGGAAAAAAAAAAAACCCTAGGCCTGGATTGTTATTCCTTTTCGAGGTGTCAGAATCTCAGCCGTGCTGTCACACACTGTTTCAGAGATGTTGTTATTCATCAGCACTGCAGGACTCAGTGGAAATCTCCTCCTCCTCTAGAGATGGGGCACAGAAGGACAGCGCACGCTGCTCAGAAGGGTTTAAGGTGTAACAAAATCACAGTTCACTCTGCTCCCAGCAGGGACCCGTTTGCTGCAGCCCTGGAGAGGTGACGTTCTCATGGGCAGGAAGACAAAACCAAGGTTCTGCCCCGTTTCAGCAGCGGGGGTGTGCAGAAGGGGGTCTCGCAAAGCGTGTGCTCCACATCTACGCCTGGAGGAGCCGAGTGAGAAAAACTGACTCCTTTTCTCTTCCTCACGGCTCTAGGGAATGCAAACAGAAACGAGCTGTACCTCCGTTTTTAACTCAAAACAGGATGCTGTTTCTTAATGTGCCTGGCGTCAATATTGCTGCAGACAAAATGAAACTATTATGAAACAAAACAAACCATTATCAGACAAAAGCAATTGAAAAAGCTAAGGGAGCTGATCATGAGGAAGCGATTTGAACCCAATTTAATGTTTTTAAGTGCTGCCTCCAGGCTGCCGCCTCGGGAGAGGGCAGCCTTAGCAAGCAATTGAACTGTGCTCCTCTCCTGTGAACAGGGAGCAAAGAAACCACAGCGGTCTTCGTTCCACAGCTGCCTCCAGGCCAGTCAAGCCCCCAACCCAAAGTCTGGTTCGAAAGGCTCATCGCTGAGAGCCTGCCGTGGCGAGGTCCGCACCCAGGGGGACCACAGCTGAGAAGCCCCACCAGTCACCTCTGGTGTTCCTCCTGAGGTCCCTGGGCAGCAGAAGAGACTGCAACAGCTGGATTGCTGCCTTCACATCTACAGGGCTCACAGTTCATGCAGTGTGGTGGGAACTCTGCATTTACCTAAAATAAGAGCATTTTCCCTCTCCACAGAGGGAAAGCCTCTTAGCAAAATGGCTGTACGTTAGTCTAAAACGTAAAATGGTTCACCCCTAATGAAAGGCTGTGGAGAACCAAACCAGTAGGGCAGTATCACAGCGAGCTGGCATCTGTGTAAGTCACTGAGCACAGAGGCAGAGGTGAACCCACCAAGAAGAATTTAAAATCAAAATATTCTCAGTGGGTGACACTGTGATACACAGAGACATGGAGGAAACCTTTCTCCAGGCACTTGAACAAATAGCTGTTCTGCTGGAAATAAACCCAAAACAAAGGTGGTACATAGAAAATAAGAGCTGATGACAGCTCTTAGCACAGGGCTGTGGCCCACACAGACTTTTCTGCGTGTGAAAAATCAGCAGCACTCACCTCAGGCTTATTTTGACATCTGTCAGACTCGCATCGCCTGCGCAGCCCCCGACACCGATTGCGCAATCTGGCGAGTGGTCTGCCAGCAGGACCAGCACGCTGCGGATTAACCCGAGAGTGACCACGCCAGGGACAAGGGCATTTCCACCACAGAGGCAAAGCCACACCAAGTATGCACCATCACAGCTCCTGAGAGCCGCTCTCTGCAGGAAAAAGCAGGATTAAAACCCACTTCCCTCAAAGGCCACCCCCGTTGCTGCCCTTCCCAGAGCCCACTCTCTGCACAGCCCTGCAGAGGAGCCTCAGTTCCCAATAAACACCACTCAGCACGAGTGGATGGATGCACCGACCTTTCTGCAGGGGAACACGCACACTTCTCGGGTGACTGCTATATCCCAAAGCTCTCAGTCTGCTGTGAACACCATTCAACCCCAATACGCCATGGCTACTCTTGACCAGAACAGGCAGCATCTGAGGTGGCATCTCACCGCCCCTTCACTCGGGCACAGACCCCAGGAGCTGGGGAGCTGCTGAGAGCTTGACGCAAACCTGTATGCTGCTAACAGCCTCCCGTATCCTTGGGAAATCTTCTTGGCTCTTCATCATCTACCATTTTTTAAGACTCTGCACATATTTTAAACAAGAAAAGACCTAGGTGTGGTGTTTCATTTCTGCAAAGTTTCTTGATGAGAATTTTCATTTCTTCTCCCTCCTCTCGCCCTTGCAGAAGCCTTCATTATACTTTTTTTATGCTGCTGAAAGAAATGCAAATGCCACAAGCACCTTCACAGCCAAAACTCACCAAGTACCAATGATACTGAGAAGAGCAGGGAAAAAAAAAAAAAAAAAAAAAGACACCTTGATCCCAACTCCAAGGACACACTTGGCCCTGATTGGAAGAATTGTAACATTCATGATGTACAAACTGTGAAACAAGACTAGAAAACATGAGCAAAGGTATTTAGCCTCAGAGCACCCAGCAAAGCAGCTCCTGCAGGGGCCTTTATTTAAAACATCAACAATACCAAAAAAAACAAACACCACAAAACAAAACAAACCCACCAACACCCTTAAAGATGCAGAATAGAAGAAAGAACTGACCCTAACAGCCCTGGCAGGACGTGAAATGCAGAGAGAGGATGGAGAGAACGGAGGCTGGCTTTTTCAAGGCAAGCGTCCAAGGCTGTATCTTTTCTTGCCAAACAGACACAATTATCCAATAAAATGTTGTTTTGGTTTCATTTTGCCTTGTCATTTCTCTCCAGATAACCCCTTGTAAATGGGGTCTCAGCTTCAAGTTGTTTGCAAAAGCCTCTCCCTCAATGAGCCTGTTGATCCTGCGGGCAGGCTGTAATGGATGCACTCAACACACCTTCACTTATCACACAAGTTCCTCCTGCAGCCACCAGTTTTGCTATGATGCATACGACGGTCACTGCAGAGGCACCTTAGCCTACAGCTGGACCTCGAGACCTTGTCAGAAGACAACGGATCATGCAGAAGCCTTTGTTCTGTTTGCCATTCACCCTTTGACAGCTATTTAATTTGACAGCCACCTTTAATTCTGGGAACGTGAATTTGCTCATTTCAGACTCAAAAAGGATATTTGCTGAATCTTCACAAGCTGTAAAGAAAAGCATTGCCATCAGGACTAACGCTCTGGATGCTGACCTGCAACTATGGAAGAGCATCCGAGCTGTCATTTTTGCACTCCTCTTTTGGGAGGTAACACTCGAAGGAAGCACAGCGCAGGCTCTGTGTTTTCAGTCACACAAGAGAACTCAGATTTCTGGATGTGTGCAGGTGCACCCAAGAAAGCAAAGAGACATCCGTGGTTTTAATTCAAGTGGATCGCAGCTGAAAAATAGCTGATGCTGTGGGATAGATGGAAGAACTGAGTCCTTCAAAACTCAGTGGCGCTGAGGAGGAAGGGGGTCTACAAAACAAGACTGGCTTAGTTTCCTAAAAGAGATGACATTCCAAATGACCAGGACTTTAATGGGACATATAAACAAACAGAGCAGGGAGAAAAAGGACATAGAGAAGTGCTCATGCAATGTGCAGAACAGCTGGGATAAAACTGGAGAGGTTTTGCTCACCCTTCTCTTATGCTTCTTGAGAGATGATGGCGCCTTCTGCATTTGAACCTCGTGGTGACATCAGCAGACCACATAGGAGACACTAAAACCTTCATCGTCTTCAGCCTTATTAACCGCCAGCGACACTCCCATTGGTACAAAGAGAATTCTCCCTTTGCCACCTTTCTCACTAATAATTTGGACAGAGGGACAGGCATACCCAACAACGCAGATAAGCAAGTAGCAAACCCTACAAATATTTAAGGTGTAACTTCTCTTTTGACTTTTTCTCTAGAATAATCCACCCAACATCAGTGACTTCAGAGCCTGAAATAGTTTGCAAGGCAATTCTGCATTGCCATTTGAAGCATACTTTTAAGTAATGCGAATCTCTATTTTTACTTAACACACTCTGATCTGTTCAGGGAACACTCCCTTACACAGGGTGGAAGCCAGAGGTCCTTCCCCCAGACAACTGCTACAAAATCCAGCCCTGGCAATAGCTGTTCACGTGGCAGCCATCCGACAAACCGCTCTGGGTGTGCCTCGGAAAACCCAATCCGCAAAGCTCGTCCGTGCGAGTGTCTCATCGTGCGCTGTTACGACTCTCAATTCCCCAAATCATGAAACAAAGATCATTTTGTACAAAACATTCATAATAAATACAGCTAACATTAAAAAATAATAAGGAACTTGCCCTGTTGCTTTACTTTTATCTCTAATGATGAGAAAAATGTGCTTAGTTCTGAGAAGTTGAGTGATGAGATCTGGATACCAAATAGCCCCACAGCACAAAAGCTTAGGAATACAAAAGACCAGAAAAAAGCCCTAAAATCTTAGGAAAATTAGACTGCAAAGCCAATGAATTCATGCACCTTCTCCATGCTATGACACAGAGGCAGCCTTATCGCTGACTTCTCAGGTACCTGTCCCTCCGGGCAAACGTGTCCCTCCTGAGCTCGCCTGCAGATCCTTATGGCTGTGCCACCAACCAAAAGTCCTTCTCCCCACCAAATAAAATGAAAACAAAAAATAAACATACTCAGTCAACAGCACGAAGTGAAGGTGCGCTGCTCCAGCTGCAGCCAGTGTACCAAGAACATGTCCCGCAGTCCCTCCTCCTCCACCCTGCCAGCTCCAGCAGGTACCCGGAGCTGCAGTAACCCCCTTAGATAGAGACCATCCTGCTCCAGGTGCCTGAGCAGTGACCAGGCTGGAAATGGTCCCTCGCACGGGTCACACTAACCTCTCCGGCTGCAGCAGTGACTAACGGGGTGACAAAGGAAAGGCCAACCTGCAGAGTCATGCTCAGTGCAGAGCTTCCCCTGCCTACACGGAGAGCAGGATGGGACCCTCTTCCTCGCGACCCCCCAGCGTCCTCTCTCCTCTCCCACCACCCACCCTGTGCAGCGCATCGTCGCATCGCCCGCAGGGAGGTGAACGCACACCGCTGCCAGTTTTCCATGATGGAGGCAATGCCCTCTGCCCACCCAAGCCCCCGAGCTGCTGCTGGCTGTGATGTTATCAGCAGCCGTTGTCCAGGCCCCACTCTGTTTAAAGCTACTTCATAGATAATATGACACTTCAAGGCAGTCCCGTAATTGCATGCTAATGACCCCTCCGAGAGCTCTGCACAGCAAAAGGCTCCTGCACAAATCTGCTAATTGCTCATCTGCCACTGCACAGTAACGCCACACGCTTGGCTATAGTCCCAGGGGATACACCCCAAAAATATAAACCTATGTTTTAAGTGACATTTACAGATGAAATGTCAATACCCCGCATTTCTGTCAACTGCAGGCCAACAACTTAAGGCAAACAAACACAAAAAGCCTCCAGTAGCCTTTCAGGCACAGATGGACACCACCTGGGTTTGAGCACCACTCCTTTTTCTGGCCATCCCGGGTGTCACAGGAGCTCTGTCTTACCAGTCCACTTGACCAGAACCCCTGCTTTGAAAAGCTCTGCCCTCAAACCCACCACCGATGGTCTCTTTTTGCTCTGCCGCCTTGCCTTCCACGCACAACTTGCAGCAGCTTTGGGGGCAGCCAGCGTGAAGGCCACTCGAGGGGAGGTTTTCACCAGCCCTACACAGTGCCGCCTGACTTGTGTCAACTTAAACTCCGAGTTGCTATTTGGCTCACCAAGTAGGAAGATTTGCACATCAGAGGTAATCAGTGGTCCCCTGCAGCCAGTTTTATTTCACAGGTGCCCACCCCGGCTGGAGCTTTAACCCCCAAATTTCCACGCTGGCAGTGCCCATTGCTGACCCGCAGGCTGCTCTGCTGCAGGGACACTCTGCCTGTGCTGGCCCAGGTACAGCACGATTCGTGATGGCAAAGAAAGCAGCTGCCTGCATCGTTGCTCCTGCAGTCTCATTCACAGAATCACAGAATGGTCAGGGTTGGAAGGGACCTCTGGAGATCATCTAGTCCAACCCCCCTGCCAGAGCAGGGGCACCTACAGCAGTTGCACAGGACGGCGTCCAGGCGGGTCTGGAATGGCTCCAGAGTGGGAGACTCCCCCACCTCTCTGGGCAGCCTGTGCCAGTGCTCTACCACCCTCAAAGTAAAGAAGTTTCTCCTCAGGTTAAGATGGAACTTCCTATGGTCAAGTTTGTGCCCGTTCCCTCTTGAGACTGTTCCCATCCCCCTGGCACCCTCCCTTTAAGGATTTGTAAGCATTAATAAGATCCTCCCTCAATCTTCTTTTCTCTAGACTAAAAAGACCCAAGTCCCTCAGCCCCTAATCATCTTTGTAGCCCTTTGTAGCCCTTCCCTCACCCAAATACAAGCTTCACACAGCTCATGTACACATACACGTTTTACACACAGAACTTATCTCCTTGATGTCTGCCAAAATTGTTCAAAAGGATTCAATAGATAATTCTTCTGGAATAAAACACCCACTCACTGGGTTTGTTCTTTGTTGCCCCACTCGGAAGGGTGACAGCTTCCCATCAGGCACAGCCAGTCCCCGGCACATGAAGAAAGGCAGGAGCCAAACTGACACGAGGGAGACAAAATGCTCCGGACGTCGGCTGGTCTCCGGCAGACTTACGGGGGCTGGTGGCAGCCATGCTGTCAGGACCATTGTCAAGACTCCACTTGGTTCCCAAGCTTCAAGTGATTTCACAATTATATTTTTCTAGAAAAAGGGATAATTATGAATTAATAAAATACCAAGGCACGGTGTACAGTGCAGAACATTCTTCCACCACTTGTGTTTATGTTTGTGTTCAACATACGTACTCAGATTAAAAAAAAAACACCAATTACTTGTTAAAAGAAGATAAAAATCTGTTTCTCATCGTGCATTTCCCCCATAACTAAATACAGAGGAGAGGAAGCATTTACAGGCTTCCCTTTCTTTCCCTACACCCACAAAGGCGGCTGAGACTTCCAGCATGACACCTGCCCTCCGAAGGATGCTCCTCTGCCCTTTGCTGGGGAAAGCTGCTTCCCATCGCTTTGCACTCGGCCTTTTTAAGGCTGCGACCCAAACCGTGCTTACAGAGATGATGTAGTGGAAGCTGCCACATGTTCAAGCTTTCCTAACTGGCCCCTACGGTCTACTAAGGATAATTACCAAATAATGTGCGCGAACACGAACGCGTCCTTGGCAATTAGGGTGCCGCCACGGAAGGGCTATCAGCCACTCAGCTGCCTCTCCTGCGGAGGGTCTCCGGCCAGCCGCCGTTATCACAATACCTCATCATCTCCGCATCGCACGCGTTAGCGGAACACCACACAATGCTCCACTTTCCCCTAAACAAAGCTGCTGGCAGGCTGCTGCTCAGGATTTTAGGCAATAAAAATAACAAACTCTCAGTGTTTTAAGGACTAAGTGTTCAGAGGAAGGATTATGAGCCTGTACTAACGGTGTATTCGCACTTTACACCAGCTGCCTCCCTGAATAAATCCGCACAGCCAGGTCTCTTCCCCAGCGCACCGAGTCTCACCTGTGGGTCTCATCCCTGGGGCCCTGGGGCCCCATTCTGCTCCAGAGCCAGTGCCGTGGGACAGAGCTGTGGCAGAGGACCGCCCTCAATGCCTGCAATGCCACAAGGACTAAAAACGAGGATCACATGCCCGGAGAAAGGACTGCAAAGGAGACGTTTTAGCCATTGATAAAAATAAAGTTCGAGGAAAGTCCCTTTTCTTGCTCTCACATCCCTGCTCTTTCCACCAGCCCTCTACCTGCCCCCAACAGATTTCACTCTCAGAAAAGGGACAGAGGCAGCAACATGCCCGCGCTGTTCGTCGGCTCCGAGCAACCTGCTCAGCCAGTTCTCAATCAGCACGGTTTTCATCATCTGTGTTTTTAAATAATCTATTCCAAGGAATGACTGCTTTCACAGGATGCTGGGAGGACGGCACACCCACACCAGGCACCCGAAAACCCAGCCAAGACGGGGCAAGGCTGCGGTGGCTCCCGCCTGGCGATTCTGTCCGGCGCTGCCCTGCGACACGCACACCCTTCTGGGGAATGGACTGCCGGTGATGGACCTCCAAGAAACCTGCCCCACCTGCACAAGAGTTAGTTCAGAGGATATTCACTAATAGTTGCAATTATTGTAAACATGAATATTGGCTGCAAATATTCCTGGGTCAAAAATGACAATGTGAGGTAACAAGAATTGCAGCATTTTTCCCCTCCATTTTCACAGAATCCCAGACTGGTCAGGGTTGGAAGGAACCTCTGGAGCTCCCCCAGTGCCACCCCCTGCCAGAGCAGGGGCACCTCCAGCAGTGGCACAGGACGGCGTCCAGGCGGGTTTGGAATGGCTCCAGAGTGGGAGACTCCCCCACCTCTCTGGGCAGCCTGTGCCAGTGCTCTGCCACCCGCACAGGGGAGAAGTCCCTCCTCATGTTTAGATGGAACTTCCTATGGTCAAGTTTGTGCCCGTTCCCTCTTGTCCTGTCACTGGGCACCACTGAAAAAAGACTGTTCCCATCCCCCTGGCACCCTTCCTTTAAGGATTTGTAAGCGTTAATAAGATCCCCCCTCAGTCTTCTTTTCTCCAGACTAAAAAGACCCAAGTCCCTCAGTCTTTCCTCATAAGAGAGATGCTCCAATCCCCTAATCATCATTTCAGATGTATTTTGGCCAGGTTGAAATTAATTTGTACTTGCTATAATTCTAAATTTTAAGTGTCTGCCCCTAGAATGGGGCTGAATTCCGATTTGTTTGCTCTAAGAGCAACAGATCTTACAACACCTTAGGAGATCAAAAGCTAGAGGCCAAAATAACTAACACTTTGCAGACAAGGCAATTAAAAATAAACAGAGATAAATATTTATGTCTTTATTTTCTTTTTAAAATCCATACATAAATAGTCCAGAGCCATGGACTGTTCCCGCACTTGCCTCATTTCAGCCCTTTCAGCGTTTGCGCGCACAAGCTCTGGAGACCTGCTGGCACTTCAGCTGGACTCAAATCCTGCTCCCTCATCTCCCACAACAACTGACCAAAGACTAAAAGCATTTTTAAGAACGAAACCCTTTTGGTAGGAACCAGGCATCCCCCACCCTTTCAAATAAGAATATACAGAGTATAAACAAACCACAAGTTAATTATAAAACTAGTCATAGCAGGTAATAAAACACTGGAAGGTAAATCTGCTCAGATGGGATCATTCTGCCACAGAACCAAAGTCCAGTCCCACTTCACAAAAGACCAGCTGATATTAACTGGTGAGTTTTCCATGTGGTTGTACCTACCTGTCTCCCTGACAGCTTCCACAGTCTGACACTGCAGTTGCTGCTGAAGTAATGATAAGCCTGAGACTTTCTATATTCAAAATGTGAGATATGTTCTTCAAATGACCCTCCAAGAGCTCCGAAGCTCTGAAGGGACCAGGGATGAAATCCAACCATTCACAATCTGCTGAACAGATTAAATAAAATTCATGAAGATTCTCACTAAGGACAAGCTCAACAATTTATGCACATTCTTGTCAGTTTAACCTTTACATCTTCTCCACTATCTAAATTATTTCTGTAGAAATTGTCACTGTGACTTTAAGAAACTGCACGAAAGTCATCTGCAAATAAAAAAAAAAAGAAAAAGGGGGACTTTCATCCCTTCAGGGATATGGACAGCAATAACATAAACAACTTGTGGGTTCAGTAGTTCACAGCAAATATTAGACGAAAATCTATGACTCTTAGACACAGCATGAATCAGTTGAGCACAGTCTTGTTTAGAGATTTGCCTGATGTAAAGTCAGGACCCTGCTGGACCATATTTCTGCATTCAGTAGTGGTAAGTATTTTAGGTTAGTTTCCTCCTGAAGATACTCTAATTCACCTTAATGCCCAGTCAAGAGGACCCAGTCATTAGCATCCGTAGACATGGTCTGGGCAACTGCGCTCACCTTTACAGTGTTCTGCTCAGGATTTGCCCAGCACCACTCCTTTCTTATCTACTGATGAAGCATAAATGCAGCCATCCTCAGAAGTGATGATTGGCATAGCTGTGTCAGGATTTTATTCACATTTCTGTTGGAAAATCACCTAGAAGGGACAACACAGAGCAACTCATGCACTGTCTGCTCTCCTTGTTCTGTGACCAGCGGGTAGGCTGCAGAGCAGGACCGACACGTCCAACCTTTTGTACAGCTGCTGCTTCACGCCATACATCTTTCTGCCAGTTTTGCTCGTTTTGTTTTTCCTAAAACTTCAGTTTTAGCAGCAGCTCTCTGGTTCTTGAGAGAATTGACACATATCTTGACATTTTCACCTTCTGCTGGTTGCACTGTCTGCAAATGTCAGAAGCATCATCTCATGCCCAAAGCTCCTACACTTCAAATCGTACCCCACAGACCATTGCAGTCCCGCTTTTATCTGAAGTACATTCTACATGTTTGAAGTCCGTGACAGCACTTTTTGACGGGCATTATTTCTTTCAAGATTAAGCATAAGAGAATGTCTTGTAAAGACAGATTCTGCAACAACTTTACTGAGATATAAAATAGCCAGAATTAGAAAGCTTTGCTGCTGACCAAGATGAGGCAGGGAGAGAAGCAAGAATGTTCGGAGGTGATGCTTCTTCATTTCTAACAGAATCCATTGCTTGGGAGCGGGATTCACAGGGCAGAAGCAACAGTGCTTACACAGTGAGCAGTTTGGATCAAGTGCGACTTTGCTCCAGGTCTTTCCTAAATCACAGAGCCACGCTTGCTGATGTCCTTTTGCTTGAACAGTCTCTTCTCCTTTGGGCTCTTTCATGACAAGTGAAGCAGATGCCAAGGCTCTGCAAAAGTAAAAACAGGAAGCAGAAGTCTCTTTAGCGCCCTGAGGCCAAGACTGGCTATAGAAGCCCACCCAGCATGTTTTCCTCTCATCAGCCTCACTTGTAGTTCGCACAAAAACTTTCTGTTTCTTTCGCGTACTTCTCATGGATTCCTCTTGATTCTCAGTAAATGTCTGACCACTGGAAATGAGTCATGTTTCATCATGAAAGCCTCTACTGATTTTTTCTACTATCTTTCTTTCATCATGCTGCATTTAATACCATTCATTGGCTCAAATAATAACCACTGACAGCAAAACAGCATCCACTACTAGAAGCACTTGGAAAAGTCGAATCACTTGTTTAGAGCCACGCCTGGCAGGGTGGCCGCAGTGGTTTCCACTAGAGTCAACTTATAATGGCTCCACTGAGAATCGGACAGAGCCATCAGGTCAGCACAGGATCAGCTCCAAATCCAAACAATATTCATTAGAATACCAAGAAAATGAAATCCTCCCCTATTTTCCTCAAAATCAACTGCTTTGGGAAACCCAAGAACATGATGCATTTGCAAAGCACGCAACAAACCTGCTGCGGTGCTAGCAGTGCTGCTGGAAGAGATTCCGAGCACCAACAAGTAAATCAGAGCACTGAGTCACCATCAGAGTTTGTATCTAAATTTGTTCCATTGATGTGGCAGAAGATTTGTTCCACATCAAGCTGTTTATGTTATGATGTGCACGTGAGTAGTTTCAGTTCATGTTTCAGTCTTCTACAAACCAAGATATTTCTAAGAACCACAGTCCATTTAATTCTACTTGGTTTTTTACTGCTAGAGTACTATTAATATGCATACTGCTTTTTATTTTTATAACTTCTCCACCACTCTTCAACTAGTTTCTAGTGGGCACTTCTCCAAAACCATAATACTTCTACAAATATTCACCATAATACCTCTACAAATATTCACCACGGTCCCAGCTCAGGAAAGGCTCAGGACAGACAGGACTGCAGAACAGTGATAAAGCATAATGTAACAAAGCCCATCTCCGCATGTTAATTAGCATTGATGAGAAACAAATTTAACTTTTAAAAAAATTTAAGTAAGCATGAGCGTAATTTGATGAGCTGGACAATATATAATTTGAGTGTCTGCATGTACCAAACAAAGCATTCATCAGGAGAAATGGTAATTGCATAGTCCAGAGAGAGAGGGAGCAGCCACCTGTGCACACCCAGGTCTCAGATACGCCTACGCCATCAGGAACGGGGTGACTTCACTACAGACGTGATTGCATCAGGACATCAGCTCATGTTTCCGACACTGGAAGACACAGATATTGCAGTTTCATCCGGTGTTACCAAAGAATGCCTTTGCATCCCTGATGGACTGTGGGGCTGGGGCTCATGCAAGCTGTCCCCAGGAGGGGAGAGCACGCTCCAGCACCAAGATCTCATCTGCTCTGCACCAACTCTTTATAGAACACAAAACTTCAGAACTATTCATTATACAAATTTACAAATGAGAATGAAGAACAAACTCATTACTAGCTCTTGATGGAGACAGAACATGATAGCTATCAGACAAACGTAGCGGCATGATAACGGGATTAGGAGATCCGTAAATATAGCTTATTGGAATTAGAGGCTCTGTAACGATTTCAAAGGAGAAAGGAAACAATGCTTTAAGGACATCTGCAGTGCTGTATTAGTAGTGAGAGTGCCATTAAAGTCCAGCATACACCAAAATACTCTGTCATGCAGAGTTTGTCTAAATCATCATCTCCTTGCAGGTACGAAGAGAAGGATTTCTCTTCTCTCACCAGGAAGGTGGTGCGTGTGAAGAAGTTGCTTACTGTACTGTAACACACATCAACAACAGGACAACGGCCCATCAATATATTCCTGCCAGGAATGGTTTGCAGACAAAAGTGATCCATCAAGTACAACACAGTAAAATCACATTAACATGCAACAAACATCATGAGGCCAAAAGACAGAGAATCGGGAGGCAGAAAAATTCTAATTGCATGAATCCTACTTAATTATTTTTAAGGTTAAAAGAGAACCCTGGCAGAACACTGGCTTTATATAGCAGACATTGCTTTGCAGAAATTCCTACCAAACTTTCCACAATTCTGCCCTACTACTAGAACAGTACCGCCATTAACGCGGACCAGCAGCAAGTGGCTGATTAAGACACAAATCTCAATATTACTAATAAAACAGCAAGCGTCAGAAATAATAGCCATTATAAGCATGTATGATTTCAGCTGCAGAACAGAGGAAAAAAAAAAAAAAGAACTTTTATGGTGTCTTGCCAATAACATTCATCTCCGGGGAACCATCAAAGCAGAGGATGCCTTTCTCTAATGCAATCACTGATGGCCTATGAGCAGAGAAAATATACAGCTACGCATGAAAATGACAGCAGGTCATTTGAAACACGTTGCAGATTCTCAGTGAAGGCTGTGTAGGAAAGGTCTGTGTGTCTGTCTGAAAGAATCTACGTGAAGGAGAGGAATTGCAGAGTAAGTAAAAGAGGGCACAAAAGGGAAAGTTACAGAAAAATCAGAGAATATTCAAGAGCAGAGATTGGATAAAAGGCAGGCAAGGCAAAGAAAGGAATAAAGGAGAGACATTTATAAACGTATCCAAACTTTGAATCTCCATAGTGGTCACAGACAGAAGTTCCTGACCTAAACAAATTTAGAAAAAAGGCTCTGTGCTCCACCCAGACAGCGAAGCTCAATTGATTAGATCCCTATCCAGGTAAAAAATGATTACAGAAGAGCAGGGGCCTTCTGGCCTTCAATTCGTGTGAAGTCAATGCTACGTGTCAATGCAAGTGCTATGCAAATTCTTAACTTTGTTCCCAGAAGCAAAACCAGAGAAACCCAGCACACAGCTGGTCCCTTCACTCCTTTCTGAGGAGTGAGAGAGGAAGAGCAAATCTCCTTTTGCAGTGGGCTGGCAGGAGGATTTTAGAAGCTGTTAAAGACTGCAAGGAAAAGGAAAGACAAAGATGCACGCTACCATGATCCATGTAGAAAACACAGCAGAGAAAAAAGACGTGGAAAGAGCGGCTCAGGAGAGGGATCCAGCATGTGCTCTTCCTGCAAGCAGGAACAGCTATGAAGCAGAAATCAAGTGCTACCACTCTTCATACAATCCCTTGGATAGCACAACAGCCAGGACCGGGCTCTGGCAAGGAATATAGTCAGTGATTTACAACCTAAAATCAGAGAGTCCTAACAGAAAAATAACAGTCTGTCAGTGTAAGCGATGGTGCCTGCAGGAGCCCGCCAGCCTCCACAGCAGCTGCTTAGAGCAACCGCTGGAAAGGAAAAGGAACGACCAACCTGGGCAATGGGCTCTTCTGTTGGGAACGAGGGCGAAGGGGGTTCCTGTTTTGCTTTGGGGATGGTTGGCTTCTCCGGTTTACAAGACATCGCCCTTAGCAGAAGGCTCAGACACCCAACAGGCACTTTCCAGACCAGTAGCAGCCGGTACCCTAATGGAAGAAACATAGTTACAGTTAAAAACTAGAACATTGGCAAAAAAGGAGGCGAACACTGTGAACACAAGTGAAGGAGGAAGCACAGGGCCAACTGATTAAAAACCAGGATCAACATTTGGCTTTATAAGGGGCCCAAACAAAAAGCTCACGCCTAAGCACATATCAAGATGCTTGGAAATTAGTATCTCCTTGCACTAGAGAAAACTGCTTTGCAAACAGAAAAGGCATTTCTAGAAGGAACATCTTTTGGACTGGCATTCTCCATCCCCCTGCCATGAAGCATACATGAGAGATGGCTCTGAGCAGCAGTTCTGGCCCTGCAGCGTGATCCCAGGTTTGCTCAGCTGCTAAAAAGAAACAAAAAAACACCCCACACCAACCATGGTTTGAAATGACGCAGGTGTATATTTTAACAGCAGCAACGAGCCCCCCAAAGAAACAATTTAAACAACCAACAGCACACCTCACATGCCAAATTCTGAGTATCTGGGGAGTAGTCAAGAATTTGCAAGCCACTCACGGGCTGAAATTCCTCCATATACAAAGCTTATGTGCAAATAACAAAACACACACACAAAAAAATCCGCAGAGATGACCGAGGTTAATCCCACCATATAAATCCCTCCCTGAGAACCCTACACACAAACCCAGGCTGTTTACAGCACAAACGGAAGCCCAACAGTACCACCTGGTGGTAATCCCCTTCTGCTACAGCCAGAAGCAGAGAAATCATTACATTTATTCAGCATATTAAAACAAGCCGTTTTAAACGGTGGCAGAGCATTACGCTACCCTTAGAATTCATTCCTCTACACCGAGAGGGACCACCAGAAGCTTTGGGCTTAAAAACCACAAGTTTGTCCGAAGCACAGAGAAACCACTTTCCGTAGGGAGAAAGGCAACGAGCCCACGTGCAGAACAGTCTCCAAATCACCGCCCCATTTCCTTTAAGCTCATCTATCCAGATGCAAGAAAAGATGCACGAGAAAGATCATTTTGGTAAGACAATACAAAATTTACAGACTTATGAATTATGACAGCCACAGAAGACTCAACATTATCCTGTCCACCAGCATTAAAAATGAAGAAGTTCAGAGTCCAGGTGCCAGCAATTGGGATTTTAGACTCTCGGAAGTGGTAATTTAACATTCACATCTATTGTTATTGCAGAACTGTTTGGACAGGCGAAACGGCAGTTGCAGAGACCTACAATTTGCAGGCAGACATTATTCAGCCTAGGTCGCTGAAGAGCAGAGCACAGCCCAAATAGGTAAAACACAGAGGAAGAAAGTGAAGAAAACAGCATAAACAATATAGCTGTAGGTAAAAAAAAATTATCAGATGGACACCAACTTTATAGCAGACCAGATACAGGAACATGTTTGGACAGTTGCCAGCATGCTAAATAGCAACTATGGGGCTTTCTGTTGTACCCCATTAGCTTGCAGGAGACGGTGGATTGCTGCCAGACTAAATGCATTATGAAAGCAGAGAAGGGGGATGGGAGAATGCAGAGCCACGAGAGGGGAAAAAAGTGAGAAACAGGAATGAAAAGAGGAATGAGATGCATATAAAGAAGAGACAATCGAGGAGTATGAACAAGAAAAAAAAAAGAGAAGGGAAGAAGAGGAAAAGGGGAATTCAAATGGTGGGAAAATTGAGTAATATTTGCAAGAAAAGGCAGAGAAATAGGACTGAAAGGGGAACCAGAGAGTTGAGGGAGGTGATCGAGAAGAAGACATCCATCTTCCTCCACTACCTTACCCCATCTCCCCGCAAACATCTAAACCTCCCCAGGCTCACCCTCTTGAGGCAGCCTTCCTCAGCAACAGCGTGCTCAGACTCATCCCAACCCTCCGGTCAGCGGCAGCTCAGCCTGAGTCTCTCTGCCACAGCCTACTCCCCATGTCACCACACTCCATCCTCACATCACCCCCCTGCACCTCGACTGCCAATTCTGCCAAAAGCAATAATTCTCTGCTGGCAGAAGACCACAAGTTTTCCCTCAGCCGTAAAGCCCTGAGTCACTCCACTCCCCTCAGGCTCCTAAGCCAGAAAGGAGAATGCCTTCGGAGCCCCTTCCAACCCAACAGGATGCCTGCAAAGGGCAACGCTTCCTACAGAAACCGATCCTGTCATACCCAATCAGTCTCCCGCTCTGCAGGAGTTGTCCTCATACAGTCTAAAACAACTTTCAAAAGCTTCATTTATTTACAGGTTAAAAAAAAAAAATCATAAATCATAAAAAAAGTAAGCCCCTTCCACATTTTCTCCCCAACTCATTTTTCCCAGCGACTGAAAGTTTGGTGCCAGTACGTTCTATCTGGAGGGAAGGGAAAGTTAAAGTACCAGCAGCATGGCCTGATACCATTGAGCAATGGCTAAATTACAGAACCAGAGACCTGTCTTACCGGAGTTTGCCGGTGTTATTTTAATGGAAGCGAAGTAAGCACCATGGCTCTCTTATCAGCTGCTGAGCAGGAGGCAACAAGCTTGAGCTCAGGAATGAACTTCATCTGGTGGCACCAGTTCCCAAGGAGTGCCTGCAAGAGAGGAAAGATTTCACTTAATGACACTGTGGTTTAAGCCTCAAAGTGTTTTTACGCCAACACCTTGCTTTTAGGGGAGGAGATGGGTTAGGGGGTCCATTCAGTCTCGTCCACTGTTTCCGCTTCTTCAGAAAAGAAAGATCCAGTGGAACATAGACCATAAAATATAAGTCTGAGGGGAAGGAGAAAACAGGAGGGAGTGGAGGGGGCTGCCACAGACGGTGGAGAAGAGAGAAACGCGATAGAAAGCAAAAGGAGAATAGAGGAGATACAGCATTTCTGTGCATAACAGTCGTTTGGGATAAACAGAAGACCACGCATGCATCATTTGCACTGAATAAAGGCCACGAGTGTCTTAACTGCAACAAGAACAGTAACACTCTCCCAGAGGGATTCCTCTGTCTACAATCCAGTAAGCAAAGGTTACGCGAAGATGCATTAGCCATCTGGGGCAGCGCGAGTGCTGCGTACAGACAAGTGCTAGAGAAGGGTCACACCAAAGTCGCTGCTCTTCGGAGAGGTGGCCCTACGGGGGTGCAGACGGCAGAGCTGCTCACGGAGTGCTGTCACCTGCTCCTGGTGGCACAGAAGGCGCAGGAGCATCAGCAGCAAAGTGCAATTCCCGTTTTGCTACAGGAAGGTAGAAGCAAGGAGAGAAGTAGGAGTGCCACTGATCCACTGTTATTAATATTTATATGATGCCGGTATCTTATGAGCAATAAAAATATCCAAGAGCAATTTTATACAAAAGATTCACTGCTTGTTTGAGATACACAGCCACAACAGTTTGCTGCACTGCCGTACAAGAAAAGACTCTGAGGTCTTCTCTGTAAAGTACGGAGCTCTTGAAGAGATGCGTCAGGTCTTCTGGCAGGAGAAAAACCCATTGCTTGAAAACCTGGAAGAGAGTTACAAACGGTTGAAAAATACATCCAAAATGGCAAAAGTAAAGTGATGTTCAGTTGTCTACATACCGTTCGGCAGCAAGAAGTAAAAGAAAAAAAAAAATAGAAAGTACTTACTACTTGCAAAACATGAATGAGCAACAAATGGGAACTTGAATAAATCTATGAGTTACAAATTAGGGACTACCTGGAATTTAGCACCGTGACTACGCTGCACAGCCTGGACACTGCAACACGCTCAGCGCAGAGCTCAGTCCCCACGAACTGAAGAGTTCCCACTCCCAGCGCTGAGCAGAATCATCTCTGAGCGTTAGGAGCAGAGAGCCCAGAGACAGCGAGCATCATTTTACACCCCAGGGAATGCAACCAGAGCTCATAAGCACTGCTTTGCTTTTTTTTTTTCCCCTCCTCAGAGACCTCTTTCGTGAAAGGGGGGCACAGACGTCTGCCCCAAAGTCCCGTTGTACAGAAGTCATTCGCCCATTTGGAGAAGCATCCCACCAGCAATCCAAGGCCGTGTCACAGCTGTCCCATTCAACGAGGCAAAAGATCCCGTCACATTTGTTGTCACCGATATCAAAGAATTTAGTGCCAGGGCTGCAGAGAGATCCCATGACACAGGGCTAATGACAGGCTGACGGCACTGTGGCTTCACACGCTTTTAACCCAAGCCATCCACAACCATTTTGACAGTGATTCATAAGTATGCACAGTATCAGACATGCTGGTAATATCCTCAAATGTAAAAAAAAAACCCCACCAAACAAAAAAACCTGACAAATGCAAAGTTTCTTTGACTTCCAAGACAAAGACACTGTGCACAGCCCTAGAACAGGTAGTAATTTTTGTAAATATTTACCACTAGTTTCATCAGCAGATCCTGTCTCCAGCAAACTGGCATTGCTCAGACCCACATCTTCTGATACAGTCCTTGATCAGTCTCGCCAAGCTGCAGAGAAGAAACAAGTTGTTTTCAGAATTCAGGCAAAAGAATGGCACCATCTGCTCCTCTGAACTTCACTGTCACTCTAAGTGACAAACGGGCTTCTTTGTGACTCTGCTCTTGGATGAACTTCACCCCAAAAGAGCCACAAGTCAAATGGTTTTCATCCACAATAACCTTTACGGAAAAATAAAAAGTTTAAAAAAACCCACCCTCTACAAACGATGTTAGCTTGAAGCTCACTCATGACAAAATGGAGAGAAACAGGAATCAATGGGATACTTGTACCTCTCCAGAATTCAACCTCGACTCGTTACCTCGTGCTCAGTCTCGAACAATTGACTGAGCAGGCAGTAATTTCAGCCGACACCAGATGCTTCTGTTTAAACAGACCCTTCTGGGAAATTAATGAAAAATATTCCTTATGTGGAAATTTTTTTTGTTTTCCCTCTTACATTTCCTAAAAAGTCTCCAGGAGAGCAGTGACAACACAAAAGCAAACGATTTCTCGCAGACATCTTCAACCATAAATTCACATGTGCTTCCACCACCTTCTGACACCACTCCAGTTTCTCAGCACCCAGATTTGCTAACTCTGAAGTCAGCCGGCAGGGTTCCACCCCATGGGCTCTCTCTGGATGGAGAAGAGAGCTGCAAGGTGAAGGAAAAAGATGGGAGTGGGATGGAGGAGGAGAGGGGACACTGTGCTTTGATGACGAGGCAAGCGTACACAAGAAGTTCATCATAGTTCAGCTCACTGAAGACCTCTATACTCCCTAAAGAATCAGAGCCACTTGTTTTGTGAATCACAGAATCAGGAATGGAAGTAGAAGGGACCTCAGAGCAGGGGGGATCTAATCCAACACCTGCCTACAGTGGAGCCAGCATCTTTATCTTTCTGCTAAATGTTTGTCAAACTTTTGTACTATCCTTAGAAAATCATGTTCTACTACTGTCCTGCCTTTAGTATTGGAAAGGAAAAAAATTATTTGACTGATATGGAATTTAATTCCAGGAGTTTGTTTCACCACGGGCATGGCCAGACTCTTCTTTGCAACACCCTCTAATGCATACAAAGACTTAAGGCTCTTCCTCCAACCTCAGTGTAGTCTTCTCTCTAGGTTAAATTAACCTCACTCAGTTCTTTTAATCTTCCTAAATAGGCCATTTTACCTTTGGAAATCTAAAACCCGTGAAGGAGAATAGCTGTCATATCTTATATCCTGGTTTGCCTTCCTAACAGGCACAATCTACTAAATTCATGGTTTTACATACAGTAGCCAAACCAGACTGATTAAACCCAAAAGAGAACCCATTTAAAGGAGTCATTTATCACCAAATCTATTACTTTATAGTAGACATTGTTCTTATATGAGGGACTGGCTTATTAAGCCAATGTCATCAAGGAGGACGCTCATGTTTTCTATTTGATGAAAAAACGAGTGCTTAAGTAGTAGATGTTTTTCACAGCAGCACAAGAGAACCGTTTAAGTGGAAGACAAATACAAGCAGCTCTTAACGCAGGATTGCGCCTCAAAAATACCTCACAGTGGGATTACTTTCTTGGGCATTTTGGAGAGCAGCTGTGATTTGCTTTTCAACATGGTATCCTTGCTTCTGAGTTTGGGTAGCACGTAGTCCAGATGCTCTTCCTGCAAGACAGACAGCGATTTCATTTGCACAGTATCAAAGGGAGAGCAGAATTAATTATCTGAGGTTCTGTAGTGTTGACAGAGCAACAATTATGGAAGATAGCTATGAAAATAAACACTGCCCTACCACCAGTAACAAATGATGTTCGATTTCTTTTTTTTTTTTAAATAAATCAGGAAATTACTTTTGCAACTGCTACTCCTCAGCCCTCATCTTTCATCACAGAGGACAGTGTCATTACCCACTCTATGAAGCATCACGGTCAATGTCAGTCTTCATAACATGTCACCAATGTCTTTATTGTTAGTATTATCTATAATTTCTTTCATTGTCATGCAGAACTCATTCAAACCTGTGAAAACAAGCATTGCAAATTGAGACCTAGACTCAACCAGATAATTCGTAACTGTAAAAAAGATCATAAAAATGGCATGCTGTAATAGCGTTGTATCAAAGGTGAACCCAAAAAGAACCCTGCAGCACATTTCTACAGTTTCCAAATCAGTGAATATATTTATTAGAACCCTAAATAGTGCAGTTCCTAGCCATTATGCACCCAGACAGGTATGATATGCAGTTATTTTTGAATTGGCCATTTATATATGCAGCTTTCCAGTTTGCACATGTATCTGCAATAATTTTGCACACAAGCCACTACGTAACTTTGAAGTGTTAAAATTGTGTTGTGAATACCACTCACTAATCAAAACTTTCCAAAATTGATCAAAATGGAATGAGAGGTTGGTTGCAGGTGTTACCTTGCCCTACTGTTAGAAATCTCTAGCCTGGATGTTCTTGCCTCCAAACGCTGAATGTCTGAAGGAGGAAGTGAAGTTACATTTTTCATAAAGAGCATATAATAAATTAGGAGGAGAGGAAACTCTTTTTTTAATCAAGTATTTTGAGAGATGGTTCCCAGCCAGTTTGTTGCTTACTGTAGGTGATCAGAAATAACATCTTCCACTTGTTGGGCACAGCAGATATCTCCGAAAGGCAGTCTTTGACCTCTGCCTGAAAACGTCCTAGGCTGAAAAACAGTTTGATTCAAGAATGGACTGCACGGGGCTTTTATGGCACACAGAATCTCATAATTGTATGTCCTGCAGAAACAGAGGAAGAGTTGTGGTACAGCAAATACACTGGAAGGTTACTATTTCTGACACGCTATCTGTAGCTATAAGAAATGGCCTCTGTTTGAAAAGCTTTATCATCCAAGGTAACCAAGCGAACATCCCCTGCTACCGTAAGCACGTTTAAAGAGAACAGCCCCACGGGACCAGAGCTAGCTGAGACAAATTTAGGAGAACGCAAGTGTTAAACCCCAATTTTGATAGTGCTTTAAGACAAATTTCAACCCCTCCTTAGCAGTACAGGTTTCCACTCACAGCTGTGGTGCAGCTAACAGGAAATTACCTGGGTAGAGAGGGCATCAACCCCCGTGGACACAGCTGACCTAGCTGCTCTCCAGCCACCCTGCTGCAGCAGCTGAAGCTCGGGGGACTCTCGGGGCTCGTTTGCCCAGAGAGCAACCGGGTGAAACCAGTAAAGCCTCTGAACGGTTTGCTCAGCACTGAAAACTAAACTGCTCTGCAGAAGGGTTATGTAAACATGGATGTTTCCTGCTTAGAGCAGTCTCAAAGGTGGGGACAACTGCACACACATACCCCTGATCAAAGAGCGTTGCAGGAAACTTCTAGTACAGAAGAAAAACTTTTCTTCCCATCTCTAAGGGTCCCGAGAGCATTCCGCCCTCCTATGGATTTGGCTGGCGGGGCTCACACCATCTACTCATTCCAATGGATTTTGTGAACTTATCACTATTTATTGATCCATTAAGAAAACAACACAATGTAAAACAGCCAAAGCAGTCACCAAAAGTTTCAAAGAATCTTGAAAGCAATGAGTGGCCTATTGCAGCTGTTTCATTCAGCCCATTCAAATTGTGTTTTAACAGAGTTAAAGAATGGCGATTTATTTTTTTTTGCTTTCTATTCACCTGCATCATTCCCCTTGTGCTCTTTTTGAAGACAAAGAAATCATTAAATGAGAGCAGCCCATGTCTACCCTGAAATTTCAAATGAATGGAAGTAACCTCGTGAACACGCTCGCTGTGACAATGCCTTGACTGCAGCTCACACCCGAGCTAGTTTAAGATTAGCCAGCTCAGATAATGCTATCAGGGTAGCCATGGCAGTACCAAGCCCTACACACGCTAATCACCCACGCGCTTAACCTCCCGGGCCCACATGACTTGAACTAACCTTAATAATACGGCAGTAAGAAGGAAGATCTCTCATTCCTTTATTACATATGAGGAAACTGAGAGCTCTTAAGCTTTCATATCCATCCAAGTATTTAATAAGGATCTACCGCGACTGGGATTTCTAGGGAGGTTCAGAAAGAGCCGCCTTATCTGAAAAAGAAGGAAACCAGCTGCCACCAGGAGTGCTTTGTGTACCGTCTTTCAGCACAGTGCCAGGGTAAGACGGTTGTCACTTCTTGTGGTGCTGCTCACCCTTGTAGCGCCACTTTTCATCTGTTCCCACCTCCCTGGGCATCCACTGGTCACAGGGAGACGGGTCCCAGAGGTGACCGCTCCACCTCTTTGCCCTTCTCTACCTTTACGTGGGGGAGCTGTGGAGCTTCACTATCATGTTGACAGCCACTGTCACAAACCTCTCTGTCCATTTTCCTCCTCGTTCTCCCAGAAAGCCCTTCTTTGAGAGAAAAACAAAGATTAAGTATGGTTTTGTATTCAGGTTTTGAGAACAGACCCAACTGCACTGTCCCCTCATTTTAACCTCATCTGCTCATCACTTCATAAATATCAATCTGCGGATCTTTGAATACGTCGAGATTTATATCCATACTGTCCCACGAGATTTAATGCCTCCTGAATGCCCATTCATCCTTATGCATCCCCTGGGGACAAAATCAGAGTCAGAGCACTATGAGAAGATTGACAGACAACCATTTTACAAAATTATTTTCAAGAGGAAAATGTCTGCAAAACATCTCTCAGACTTAAAAATAAAAACAACATCAGTTCCTGTTTCCTACAGTTCTGACAGCTCAGCCAAAGAAATTTTAAATATATATACACACGTTACATATTTATATATAATATTTTAACATTATTATATGTTTATTGTCATATTATTTTAATATTTATACATATAATTATATATCCATATGTTAAATACATTTATTATTTAAAGGCCACAGATCAAAAAGTCAGCCATGTTGAAAAAGAGAGAAGAGTAATTTTTACAGAAAGTGGCCTTTGCCTATTCAAAGGTGGGATTGCCTTCTGGGAACTTTCTTTTTGGTCTCAGAAAATTTGAAAAGTTTGGTTTAACTTTGTTCCTTCTCTATTAGAGAGAGAAGAAAAACATTTGCTTGGAAGATACAGATTGTCTGTCTTAAACATACCCAAAAATACTGTTTTCTTCCAGATAGTCTGATCCTTCAGTTTCACAGGTATTACTCAAAAAAGAAAACCCCTTTGTTTTCCATTTCTTTGGATGGACTTTGCCTGTGTCAAAACTGGCTCCTTTTCTACCTAACCACACATTCCCTGTCCAGTATTTATGCACCCATTATTCCTCTTTAGCCATAGAACATTGCACTTTTCCTTCCTTTCCTTAAAAGTCTTCTCTCACATCATGTTCAAGTGTTATCTGTATCATACATTTATCTTGTTCCTTTATAACTAAACCCATCTCTAATTTCTACTTCCATATCTTCCATGTTCTCTAGTCACATTTGTTTAACGCCCTTCCTTCCTCTCATTCGAGGCCCATTAACTATCCAAACGGAACTTCTGTGAGGAACTGACAGCCACAGACACAAAGCCCCATCCCCGGAGATCGTACTTACCAACAGAGCTTATTCAGGTCCCCTTTCAGCAAAACCACAGTTTGCATTTTTGCTCCCTGTGTTCTAAACATCACCAGCTACAGTATTGCATACTCTCATCCAAATTCCTTGCAATTTCGTATTCCAATTAACCAGCAGCAGATCTGCAATGACTTCGTCTCTCCTCGCTTTCTCTGCGTTAAAAGATCAGTAAACTCTTCAGCTGTCCTGCTGACAAAGCGCAGGTGCCCTGACGCACGCTCCTGCTCTCTGCCAGTAGCCCGGGTTGTTCGCAGCCCCTGCAATAACACATCAGGCCCATATCATCATCCCCTCTATTTCTTGCACCAGTATAGAAACTGAGAGGTATGGTCTGCGTACCACCAGGCTAGCTCGAAATCTGCGGTATAGCCCTCATTAGGTTTACACACTTACTTGCAAAAAATATCTTTCCTTTGCGAGAACCAGATTCCAGACTTATCCGTGGACGGATGTTCTAAGAAAGAAAAACTCCCACTGCTGAAAGACGCACATGTTTCTGTGAATGGACATTCGACTGGACAGACTACAAGATGACAGAGCGCTCAAGCAGCCACATTAAATAGCGATATGATACAACAGCAAGTAAATTTTTGGCCTTTATTTGAAGGCTTTTAACAGTTACAATAAGAATTGTCATTGCAAACCAGGAATTTTTAAAAAATTGAACAATAAAAGTTAAAAAAAACATCCACAAGTCCACCTGCAAGTAAGACATGTTGGTACAGAAAGGAGATGTGAGTTTTTGCTTCTTCCATTCTGTTCATTTTTCAAATATCTGATAAAACTAAGATACTAAGAAAGGTTGGATGCTATTGGAATTGTTCCAGCAGGTGCGCATTTAATATTTAACAGCATATACTGTACCAGTGTAACAGAGTAGCTATGTTAAGTCTATGGGTTTGAGTTGGGCTTATTGTTGTTATTTTCTTCCCAAAAAGGACATAAAAAAAAAAACAGATTGTGCCAAGACATCTATAATGCAGTCATAACTTGACTACATGAGTTTGTCCCCATTCTAATTATAACTCATCTTGGTAGCAAAGAAGTGATGTACGCAATTGGAAATCTTAGCAGCATTTGACTTAAAAGACTGCACTTTCAATTTAGTTTTATAATGCACGTCCAATAGGTCCACACATTCAATAGTCTCACAAGACGCACTAGCAGTATTTCTGACTCCTCATTCTCTTCACATAGAAGGATATTTGCTTGCTTTGCTAGCAGAGATCAAAATCAACCTAACGCAATCCATCTGATGACATGGGCACTTCACAGTTCCACACATGCAATCCTGTTAAAAAGAGACTTGAAGCAACCACGTCCCAGTGCACAACTGGACTGCAAAGAGCAGACACCCAAGAAGCCCTCTTGAAATTCAGCCACAGACTGTCACCATCTTTTGCTTTGAGTTGCTGGAATAATGGAATATTAGAGTCGAAAAAATATGCTTCCGACCTCAAAGCAAGTAAGTAATGGTAAAGAAGATTTTATGTGCATCAAACCCCCTGTTCTATGTCTGCACTTCTGTAGTCCAACACCAGTTTCACAATCCCAGTAGGCAATGCCAGCAATGCCTATTCTTTAGAATAAGGCATCCATAGAGCACTTCAGGGGCAGGGAGGGTTTCTCCAGCATGGTAGAGAAGCCCTGCAGGGAACACTTCCAGTTTCAAGGTTAAATACGTCACATAAGCACTTCTCTGAAGATGCAGGTCTGTGCACGCATCTGTGACAGTAACATTTAAGCTCATCTTTGAAACACTTCAAATGAAACAAGTCAACTAAGTTTACAATCACTCTGCTCATAGAGGGCGGTGACAGATGCAATTAACAGCTGATTTGTTCATAGCTAATAACCAGTGTTTTAGCAGATTTCAAACACTTTAAACACACTTAAAGTCATGCAACATTCCGGTTATACAGGACCGTCTTCACACCATTAGGAGGACGCCAACAATGCACTCACATTTCATCCACTTGTGGGAGGGGGGAAAAAAAAAAGAAAAACTAAAAAACAACCAACCCAAAACTCAAGCAACGGTTTCCCCCAAGTTTCAACATTACTGCTACTCAAGTTAGCAATGACTGTAACTAGGACTGGAGAATGAAAGCTGATATTCCAGGTCCTGCAAGCTTCATCATGAAAAATATCACGAACTTTAGCTTTGCCTAATCGTATCTGAAAGCATGAGAGACTCCAGTAGACGTGACACTCTTGAAATACAGAACTTTATTTAGAAACTGCTTAAAATAGAAAAACCCTGTCAAGAAAAATCCAAGTCAAATATGGTTTCTCAGTAAAATGGAGTTTTAGGGCAACAAAAGTCTAAAAGGCCACAAGAGAAATAGCACCACTGCAATTTTAAACAATGGCTAGTTTACTTGCATTTTTGGCATTCACTGAATTTGGGTTTTTCTCTGAATTTCACAAAGATTCATGCACTACACAACAATTACCATAAAATGCTCTCCTACACACATTTTAGGACAAGCTACCACCAGAAACAAATGAATACAAGCACAACAGGACTGATCAATCTCAGTAGTGAAGGGGGATCAGAAGTCTTGCAGGATCTTGCCAAACACAACAGTAATGAGGGGTATGATAGCAAAAAAGGACAGGTAAGGAAAGTATTTAAATATTAATATTTAAGTTAGTCTCAGTACTGTATTTTCTGCAATAACATTAGCTCTGTTAGCCAGCATCTTTTAGTTTTTACCCCAGAAGACTACTGAACTGGCAAGTATTATTATTAGATATGCCCTGATTTGAAAGGGAGGGAAAAAAAAAAAAGGGACAGGAAAATCATCATCCTCATGTGCTCAATTCACTTTCATTCTAAGATAGTCGCACAGTGCAAATCCTGTTACAACTATTGGATTTGATCAGCATTCCTTGGGATAGGAAAGAGAAAAGAAAAAGTGAGAGACCAAAAAGTATACCAACAAAAATAAAAAGAAACAGGACAAATAGAAAAAAGAGCCAGGAAGGAAAATTACTTCTGAAGAACATTTTAGGCAGTAATACTGGATGCCCTTTGCTTTTTTGTTGTTGTTGTTTTGGTTTTTTGTTTTGTTTTTCTTACAGAAAACACAGTACATTTTGGCAAAGTCATTAGCCACAATGCCATCGAAAAAGGCTTTAGCACTCTTCAAGGTAATTTATGTGTCTCAGCTGTTCATACTCCCTCTAATCTTGTGACAGGCAACGTTAAGGCCTATTTCATCGAGAACTAATCACTTAGTAAGCAGCTTTACATAGGAATGGAGTTTTGTTTTAATAGCCCCTTTTGAGCACTTGCTGACAAAGTGAGATTGCCACGCAAGGCCTCTCAGACAGCAGTGAATAGAGTTAAACAAGTGTCTACCCCAATATGAAGCACATAAAATCTCCTGTCACATTACTTCAATTTGGCATACGGAAGCATATTTTAAATACTCTTAAGGCATTTTACTATAATTTCTGTGCTGCAATTTCACATTAACTCAATCTTTCTGTGAGTCAGAGTCTTTAATTTCTCTACTACACACCACCTTAGATACAAAAAGTGTCTTCCCACAAACCAGTGTTTTACCAGCAAACCATTCTGCAACAAGTTCCAAATATTCAGCCTCTTGCTCCCTAAATATACCACCTAGATATGAATACTGCTCTGCTACAAAGTGAGAAAGAGCTCCTAACTCAAACCCACTGTAAAAAGTGAAACTTCTGCAAAGTGCACTTTAAGAAGAGGTACTTTTTTGCTTATGAAAAGAAACCAGTGAGTCCTCTAAGAATAAAGTGGAGTATTTTACAGTTAAGCACATGATCTGGGGCAAAGAATTCTGATGTTGCTGCTCTGCTGGTACAGTATGTGGTCTGTTAATACTCTTCTTGTTCCTCCTGCGGTGCTCCTTCGTCAGGTATCACAAAGCCTTCCTGAAGGGGAATAAAACAAGTGCTTTAATGAAAATCTGATGTCAAACCAGTTCCTGGCTACTCTGTATGCTCTTTTTTTTTTTTTAATCTTTTACTTCGGATAGATACCCTTAAGTCACCCTTTACAGCGTCAAGATATATTACCAGAAGTCTTACTTTCCTCATCTTTGATCTATTTGTTACATACTCTTCATGAAAGGCTAACCTGGTTTGCTGCCTGACTGTAATTATGTTATCTGTTCCTTTATTATGGGAAAAAGCTAGGCCATAAACCTAAAGAAAATAAAAAGAAAAAACCACAAGTAGCAATAGAGGGAGCCCTGGAAAGCAAACCAGCTTCCAATTACAAGGGGAGGGAGGAACTATGCAATACAATTTATACCAGATTACTTACATCTGTGGCATAAAGAATTTCCACAATCCTCTGCAACACTGGATCATTCTCCCCTTCATTCTCCTGGCAGATCAATTCAATGTTCCTCAATTTGCCAAAGTAGAAGTCTCTCTCCTTCTCCAGATCTTCAACAGTAAGTTTCAGGACATTGATCTGCCAAAGGGCATCAATAATTATTTATCCACCAAAGAGAGAATTCAGTAGTATCTATTGAAAAGGCAGGGTCCCCAAAGCTCTTAGAAGGGCGTTAATATGCAAAGCACTTCAGCAGTAACCAAGATGGGGNTGGGGGGGGGGGAGCAAGACTGTGAGAGGAGGAAAAGGTCTATTTCTCAAATTGTAATATTACTGCCACAACACACACCGAGTCCAACACATGCAATATCACTTGGAAATTCTAAAGGCTTATTACATGAAGTAGGTAAAACGCTAACTGCCTGCAGTTTTCTTTGCTAACGCATTCTTTCAAGACAACTCTCACACTGATGGCAGTTTTAGTTGTATTACATTCAGTATTTCAGTGAAGTAGCAGCTGCTCATAGCTCAGTTGGAATGCTGCGATCGCTGCAACACAGCTGTGGAAATACTTAAAAACAATGCTATGTGTGATATGGCACATACTAGGTTTAAATGTCTGGGTACTCATGTACTACAGAAGGGGTTTCGCTCCCATCAGGAGAGCAAGACCACTATAATGAAGGCTTCCAATTAAGTGATTTTTAAATGAGTGTACTAGATTCAGGTCATTTTCTTCCATCTGCCTGACCCAGTCATTTCACGCTATTAAAAAAAAAAATCTGTACATAAATCTATAAAGCACAGGTCAGTATACAGGGCCATTCTGGTCAACACACCTGCTCAATCAATCCTGCCGATTCATCATCTCCTGCAGCCTTTTTGACCATTCCAGTACCAGCTTTTGGATTTGCTGCAGTCCTCTGTGTTACAATGGGCCTCTGTGGGGCTGCAAGATTAATTCAGTGTTAGTTCCACTCAGAACATCTTTCTTTCTCCTGTAAAGGTACTATCCCCCTTCCAAACATGCTCAGGCATGTAAGAGTTTGAAGATATGTTCCTTCCTTCTTTGTGACTCCATGCAACATGTCCATTTTTTTTTTTTTTGGCATGTGTTGGCACCAATCCTTGCCATTTTCTCTTTTAGAAAATATTGTTCTTTCTGTAGCTTCCAGATAACTGGGTACTACAGGATGACCCCATGTTTGAAGCCTAGCATCTCTGAAACAAGATGCAAAATACTGTAATTTCATACGCTGATTTGAAATAGTAACCCAGTCTTATTTTCCCCCAGAGTTTTTAATGAGCTAGATAATTTTTAACCATTTTCTCTACCTGCACTGCTAGAACTGAGAGATTTCTTGGGTTTGTTCACAACTGGAGCAACAAGGTTTGGTGCTACTGTCTCTTGGCCTTGTCGAGCAGCAACAGGATCATACTCCTTCCCATCATAGTTTGCATCAAAAAATTTTTTGAACCACTGAACAAATTCAAAGTTGTCCTGAAATTTTCCTTTCACTAGTTTGTCCACGGGAATTATCTGGAGAGGGAAAAAAAAAAAAGTCAAACTCATATTAAGGGTAAAGAACCTCTCTCTCTATCTTTAGATGAAGTTTTATAGTAAGTGCAGTCAGAAGATATCCAAATGTAATTCTTTGTCTTGTGTAGAGAAAATCCTCTTTGAACATAACTGTATATCAAACAGTAGGATTTTTGCTAATAATTGGAATTAAAAACAAATCATGCCCTCAGTGTGAGGGTCCAAATGATTTTAAGTAATTCTGCAGCAAGGTTTCTGCTACACCGAGTTTCAACACAAACCTTCTTTCTGTAAATCTGAAGCTGGCTCATTCTGTGCTAGCTTTCATGAATCTGAACTGCTGACCAATTTCATAGACTGCTCGCACACAGAACCACTACAACATCTAAACCTCACCTTTTTAGAAGATTATAATTATAGTTTCTCAGGAATGAGGAGTATAAGTGAAGATTATTAAAAAGATGCAGTAAATTGTGAAGTCTTGTCTGTAGGGCATGAGCTGAGAGTCCATGACCTGGCAGGGGCCAGGAACCATTATCGTTACGTGATTATTCAGCATTTGGAAGCATGGCTGGCTGTCCAGCTCTGGACAAACTGCACAAGCTACCTTCTCCAAACAGAAGACCAATTAAGTGTGTGTTGAAGCTGCTAGCCAACGCAGAATGAGACGCCTTCTTAAAGACAGGTAAAAAGCTTTAACACAGAAATGTTCTGCATCATACCAAACACGCTGTCAGTAACTATGACCCAGATAAATCATCCTTCCATAAGCAGAACTATCATTCGATCTGAAAAAGTTTTTTCACAGATCTCATTTTCACTAGCTTAAAACTACATTTGCTTGTAAAGAGGAATTTTAAATCCTTAGGACTACCACACCTGGGAACATACTCAGTACAAAGACGGTTCAAACAGGAAGCTCAAGTAAACCTTACCTCATAGAAATTTCAATATTAGTCTGAATTAAAATGGAAAAATTTATCTCATCATTAGGAACTGGAAACCTAACCTTATTTGGAGTAAAGCAGATCTTTTCCTAAATCAAGTGAGGTCCCCAATGCAAACCAAAACCAAAAGCTTTGACATTTACAAACCAAAAGCAATCTCTGTTGCCAGATTTATCCAGCTCTAAATTTTAAAGTGCATTCCATCTACTTTGATATTTAGAACACAGAGAATCAGTTACAACACAGCTTACTTTGTCAACACCCATTCGTTTAAAACCTGCTTGTAGAACCTTGAAGTTTTGAATGTACTCATGTTCCAATTTTGCTTGAAACTTCACTTTCTTGAGTGCTACAGAACCTGGGAAGAGCATGTCCATAAACTGACAGTATGCAGCACCTGCCAAAAGAAAAAGAATACAAATCCCAGGATGAATCAAGTCAGCTCACTAGCCTACGTAAGGAACTTTTCAGTCAGATCAGCAAACCGACCTGACTCATTCCTCAGCTACAGGCAACAAACGCAAGAAAGCAGGAACCTTCAGTCTCCTGGTTTAGTGCAGCGTGGCCATAAATAAGCTTAAGTAAACTGCAGAACCAAACTTTTGGTCTTATGACTTGAACTTTTAAGAACAAGAGCAATACTGCCTCCATAATGCCAAAAGAAAAAAAAAAATCCAGTGAGTAATTTGACTTTCCTTTCTTCATGGTTATCAGTACAGATCTGAGATGTTACATGTGTCCAACAGGCATGTAACCTCCTCTTAGCAACACTAATAGAACTAAACTAGAAAAATAATTATTCTAAAAGTTATATTTAATCATTATTAAAATAGCGATACATTTACTTACTACAAACAGAACCTATACACAATTCATGGTGCCCTCAAAGGTAAGAGGCTAAATTAAGCTGGATCACATTTAAATCAAGCCCTAATCAAAGAACTGAAATAAGACAGTGTTTCTTTTTATTAATTTTAAATCCTTTATGTCCTTCAATTCAGCTCTTACTGTAAGACCAGAAGAGGGATTCAGTTCAGCCACAAAGATAAGACAACCACCTCCAAAAAAAAGCTTTTGTAGAACATACACACCCATTAAAAAATATATTTTTTAAAAAAAACTATATCCTCACTCTGCAGTGATGATATGCAACTGTGTGCCACTGAAAATATAAGCGCAACATTCTGAGCATTATTCCCCCCACCAATATCAATGAACTAAGTGTACACGGAGAGTAATGGGAACCATAACCTAAAACATCAGCTACATGACACAGTTTTGTGAGATATCTAAAGGCCAAGAAAGAATACATCATGGTGTTTCCCTAAACCAGTCTATTCGTCTCAGCCACAGGTAACAGAAAGTCCTATCTTGTTCACTTTCTATCACAATATTTTGCAGGTCTTTTGGGGCTCCTACTTTCACCTGCTACTAGAAGATTGCTGCTCATCCGCTGGTGCAAATAAAAAAAAAAAAATCTTGCTGTTTGATCTCCACTGTCTTTCAGTTCACTTGCTGAAGAACTCCAATGCCCAGCTCAAAAAATAGATGACTTGCTAGAAATCAGGGTTTTCCTAACTATTGGTAGTCTGAGTGATAAGCATGATTAAGAAAAAAAAAAGAAAGATCACAGCATAAGTCAAAGGTCGTTTTTTGTGCATTTATGCAACCTCAAATTGCTGCTATCGCTACTGCCCTTGCCAAAGGTAGCAAAGCAAGCTTGGAAACTCCTGTTTTCACATGACTATGACAGACGGTGAAAGCCACTTCCATACCTGCAGAGGCATGAAGTATTTTTGCAGACACAGGAAAGGGACATTACTCAGCACATACCACATAACAGCTCTCAGCCTTTTCCTGAAAACAGGTGAGCTGAAATTCTGCAGAGCCGGTATTAATTATCCTCACTTCTCAGGGACAGAGCTCTCACAGAATCCAAGACTCACACCAATTCTAAGCAAAAGTTCTCAGCCATATAAATCAACGCTGCACACAACTATTTTTTTTAACCTGCCTATCTGAAAGCAGACAATGCTTACCATTTCCTTTACTTCTGTAGTTGTAGATCTTTAGTTCCTTCATCCTTACAGTTTTTCCTCCATCATCTCACTAGACAAAAGCCACTACAAATACCTGTCAGATGTCTATTGTAAGTCCCCTACTTCCCTGTAATCTTTGTGAATGTTTCTTCCATGGTCTCAGCTGCAGGCTGTACTGACAGTCCCAAAATTATTTTAAACTTTATTCCACCTCCAATTTCCACATCTCTCATTCTGTGAGCAACACCTTATCTCACATTCAGTGCACGAGCTGAACTTCCACTTTTCACCAAGTCCCTTTCACGTGTCTCTTGCAGTTATCCAAATCACCATCTTTTACCTAGGCTGCATTTTTAGCCTTGGTTTTGGTTTGTTTTTTTTTTCCAGCTCTTACTCCATAGACTATTATTTTTATTCGTTTCTACAAGTCTCCTCCCACACACACACACACTCCTCCCTATGATGACACTTGACTCCATTTCTGTACCACAATCACTTCCCCTTTTCTGCATACAACTCTGAGATTCAGCTGTGCTAAAGTCAGCTCAAGTCAAAGTAAGCTCGGGTGACACAGACCGACACACTCCTTTACCATAAGGAGTTGTAAAGTCCTGAAGGCGAACCCAGGAGTCACCAGCATGCCTTCCTCACACTGCTCCTTCTGCCCAACCTTCCAAATCTCCTAGTAGTTCTCCTCCACGAGAAATCACATTTGTTTATGCTAGTTACTATACTTGTAATACTTACTCTATCCATCAAGACTAAGCGCTTAATTCCTCATTAGAAAACACCTTCTCCTAAGAGTATTTTCTCCACATTAACCCCCATTCCTTCTTATTGCATCTATGCTGTAGTGAGTCAGAAGAATATGCCTTTTCATTACGCTTACATTATTAACAATCATTTCAATAAAACTCTAACCACAACCAGATTATAACATTGACCGTGAATCTGTTCATACCAGGAATTAAGCCAACAGCATGGCTACAGAGGGCCAGCATAGACAGTTCACACAATGTGGCTGGATCTCTACAGAACGAGGGTGCACATCAAATTTGGAACTCTCCTCACCTGAGCATAGCTGTTCAATCTTTGTCAGCGTCAGTTGCAGAGACTCGTTGATCCACGCGAGCATGTCATGTCGACTCAAGTTATCACTAGTCACTGAAGTAGAATACACATTAACTGCCATTTTCTGAAAGACAGAACCAAAGGCGTTAAGTACCACAAACGGCAATGCTGCGTGTTTTCATCACTTCTGTTAGGGCTGCAGTGGAGGCACTTCCTTTTGAGCCCTCATGACACAACAGCCAAACGTAACACAATGCACAGGAAACAACGAAGCTGTCTGCTGCTAAGGGAGGACCTTATTTGATCACAACTGTAAAGGGCACGGTTTCGTGCTTTTTGAAGAAAAATTAACACCAAGGCACTCACATGGAAACTTTGATGAAAGGAATCGCAGCTGCGGCAAGTTATTCATCCCTCTCATCCACGCCAACCGAGCAGGGCAGGAATACTTCCTGGTCGACCACGGTATCTCTCCAGGGAGAAATACCAAGCGGCCGGTCCCCGCCCAGCCCCGCCGGCACAAAGCGGAGCCGCCGCTCTCGCCGCCCGGCCGCCGAGCCCCGGTGCAGCTGCCNCGCCTCCCCGCCCGCCCGCCGCCGACGCCCCCGCCGCCGCCTCAGCGCCGCGGCCCGGCCCGTTACCTGCCCCGCTCTCGCCCCGTCTCCTCCGCGTTCAAACCAGCCCCGCCCGCCTGCCCGGGACCACGTCACTCGCACGCTACGCGCTGGCGTCACGCGTACATCACGACGGTGGTAGCGAGCGCCGCTCGCCGGCTGGGGACTGAGCAAGCCGCGCGGAGGAGGGGGATGCGGTTGCTAGGGGGCGGGGAAACCCGCCGCGTTACCACGGCGCGGCTCCGCCCACCCCGCCCGCGGGCTGGCCTGCGATTGGCGGCGCCGTCAGCCCCGCCCACATTCGGGGGATCCCGCGTGCCGGCTGGCTCTCACGGCTGCGGCCCGAGGAGCCGCGATGGCGCCGGCGCAGCCTCAGGCCGCACCGGGCCCGGACCGGGCCCGGACGCTCTCCACGGCCGGGTCAGGCCCGGCTGCCGTGGGCTCACGCGTCTGGTTCCCCCGGGGCTGCTGTGCCGGGCCTGTCGCCTCGGGGAGCAGCGGGGAAAGGGGCAGAGGGGGTCATCTGTGAGACTCGGCCCTCTGTAAAACCCCCTCCTCTTTCCCACGGTGAATTCGTCAAATAAGGACTGTCCGGTCATACAGAAATACTGATTTTTAATTAGACGGCGATAAATGGTAAACTGTTGACATGGATCCCCTTTCTTTCCCACACGAAAAACGAGTTAAAACTGCGTGGACAAGACACAGTTTTTGACTTCTCTCACGCCCGGTACAAAAAGCACATGACATGTGTTTAACAAAACAATAACGTGGTTTTTTGTTTTTAAAAAATTGTATAAAAACCCGCAAGACTTTTGACATCAAAAATCCTTAACCTAAAAAAAATAGCACCAGGGAGAGTTAGAAACCTTTAAAAAAGTATTAAAAAGGCATTTCTGAAATCTACCTCTCCTTACGACACATAATAAAAGGCAGCTCTTACAGGGAAAAATAGTTCAAGGAGGACATGTCTACTGCAATCCGTATCAAGCAAGACGAATCTCATTCCTCTTTTATCTTTGTTTACTTTCCCCAAGTCCTTTTTTTCTTTTTTTACTCTTCTATTTGTTTTCCTTTTGATGAGACAGGAAAGGATGGGAGATCTGGAGTATGAAATTAGAGATGCCATGGAGTGGAGGTTACGTGTTAGCCCAGTTTGGAAAAACAAAAGCCATCAGAGGATCCCAAGGGGGAGGACGGCTGTCGCCCCTCTGTTGGGCTCCATATGGGGGCTGCGGCTGGCGCTGAGCGGAGGAATTAGCGTTGTGACTCAGGTCCAGGCTGGGCATAAGGATGGGAGGTTGGTGAGAGGTCCAAAACCAGCCGGAGCAGCAGTGGCTATGCCAGGCTTCCCAAACACCTCCAGCACCCGCAGAACCCACCCTGCTGTCTTCCCAGTCATGGGGCTGGTGACAAAGGTGGCGAGAGGGTGCTACTTGTCCCCGAGAGCTTGCCAAGCATTGCAGATGCCAGTGGTGATGCTGAGAAGACCGCTTGGCTTCCTCCAGCGTTTTCTTAACTAAGGCATGCGGCTTGAACGCACGTCACTTGAGAATGAATCCATGTGGGAAGACTAAAGAGTAACCTCCGGGCAGGATCAAGGAAAAAAGCTTTTAAATGACCTGGGCTTCCCGTCCTGCCCATTTCCGAGTGCAGCCTTGGGTTGGAGACCAAGAGAAGATGGTCCCCAGAGCCTGTAGATGAGATGCAGATCTGCAGAGAAGCAGCTCCATGACAAGAGTGGAAAATGGGAGGCTCCCTCCTCTGGAGAGGCCGCCGTCCTCCACCACCCGTGAGGGGGGTGGCAAGGGGGTCCCCATGTGTCAAAGAGGTAGAAGGAGCCAGGAGAGAAGCTCACATTTCCCACTGATGGCTACGAGGCAGCCTGGCATCGGGCGGAGGGCTGGCCCGTGGTTTGCACTCGATTAATCTTGAGAAGGCACCCAAGGACTCTGCCAGACTCAGTCGACAGGTTGTAGTGACCAGCAGAGGTAGGGGAGGACAGAGGGACCGAGGGGTCTATGTCACGAGTTGTTTCAGTGCATTGAAATGTGCATTGGAGTCAAGAGTCCCCAGGAGACACCGGCTGGGACAGCAGCCCCGTGGCTACAGAAAACCTGGGGGAGAGGGACGGGCTGTGCTGCGCACGCACCCGCATCTCGCGGGATGCTGGCCATGGGAACAGTGCGCCCAGGACTTCATGGACAGTGAAAGAATCACTCTGGCCAAGTCAGGGAGTGGAGGAGGGCAATCAAAAGTGAACACAGTGGTGGCCGCAGGAGCTCCTGGTTTGGGGGAACAGCCCCAAGAGCCCCCCAGGGAGCTGTTGGACCAGCACCGGCCATGTAACAAGCACCAGCAGCATCCCACCTCTGTGCACAAAGTCACACATGAGGAGATGAGTGCGCAGGGAGGGAGAGGTACAGCCCCTGCCTGCAGACCCCCAGGACCTGCTCCTGTCCCCGGCACACACCCCCTGCCACAGCAGCAGTGCCTGCAGCGGGGGGACACGCACAGCACCTGAACACAGCAGCTTTCACACCTCGCTGCTGCCACAGAGTCAGCTCCTCTTGCACACAGAGCAGGATTGGTGCAGGGCGAGGCCAGCGCTGCGCTCCTGGGACCCTACAGCCCTGCGGCCCCGCTGGGGTCAGGTGGGATTTTCCCTGCAAGGAACCCCCTGCACCACAGCACTGCCAATACTGCTTGGGTCTGTGACATTGTACGTGACATTTGAGGGGGCTGTATTTTGAAGCCGACGTTGGCCACTACGCTATCCTTCCTGCCGATGCACCACATTCATTTGGGAAATGAATGCTCAGAGAACATTTTCCTTTATGGGCACACTGGAGCCCAAATCCTCCGTGCTCTGATTACTGTGTAAGCTTTGAAACCGCTCAGCAGGATTTTAAAATGTAAGGAAAAGTTTTTAGATGCTTTAAAAAGGAAGTAGTGAATATTTGTAAACTACAGCCAAACATGTAAAACAATATTTCTTTAGTTCTAGCTAGAAAAGTAATTCTATCACCTCACAGTTCAGTTTCAGCTACATTCAGGTCTAGGAATCTCCACATTCTTATGTAATGCCTTAAAGCAGCAATAGACATTAAACAACAAAATTAATGTTTATCAAAAAATTCTTAAAAATAAAAATAAAAAAAAAAGATTTGGTTTCTGTATCCTGCATGTTCAGTGTATGTAACCTGACCAGGGTCCCTTACACCTGCTGCTACAGTTTGGGGATTTTTGGCAGTTGCTTCAAGAGAGGTTTTGTTTGTTTAGGAAAAGCAATAATTCGCTATAGTTCAAGTTTGCCTGCAGCACCCCGGCAGCTGCCTCCACACTTATTGCTCAGCAAGTTGTGACTTTCCAGCTCTAGGCTAAAACGGAATATTTAATGCTCTGGAGGAGACTTCTCGTCTCATCAGTTATGCATAGAGCTTCCTGCACTGGGTAATTAAAGCTCTTTTGTCCATCATTTTCTACACATCGCTGCCGTTAGTCCCTTTAAAGAAAAGTTACCCTGCCAGGTTCTTTGGTTAAAGACATTTCCTCAGCTCTCCCTGCGGGGCCAGGCTGCCTTCCCGCAGCACATGGCCGGGGAGGGATGGTGCCGCGGCAGAGTCCGGCGGCCGTGCCCATCCCTCTCCCACCACGGCAGCGGAGCTGTGCATCTTTACCAGAGAGACGAGGGACGCTCGGCTTGCTATTCACAGGCAAAGTAATCCTTGAGCGGGGAAAAGAGGTGCCGGATGACGGGGACGCTCCACGATCTTCCCAGCAGCTTCTGGCGAGCCCCGCGGCCGATGTTGGAGACGTCCGTGTAGTGGAGGGGGAAGCCGAAGATCCTGCGGAGCAGAGGGAGGAGAGGGAGAAGGTGAGGTTTGGCAGCTGCCCCGCTCCCCCGGTGCCCACCAGCCACGGCCAGGATGCAGTAACCCTCTGCCCCATCCCCACGTCCAGCCTGCGGCTCCCTCGAGCCTCAGCCTGTGTTTTACAGTCTCGCTCGGCAGAAGCTTCTGACTGCTAACAGCCAGCGCTCCCCACCAGCTCTCCCATTTTCCTTCCCAGAGTGGCAGCAAGCAAACACGTATCGCTTTCCACCCGAAGCCCTCAGAGCATTCGGCAAAGGCGATGCAGTCGTTCCTGCTCTGCCCACAGCCAGCGGCACACTCGCCCCAGGGCAGCGGCAGCAGAGCAGCGCCTGCATCTCCTACGGCCCCGCTCCTGCGGACACACAGGTAGCCTGACAAATCATCCCACGCGGATCTGTGCAAACTTATCTGCTCCATACGACATAACCCGCGCACGGACAGGGACCAAGTGCCCAGTGCCAGCTGTGAACTCGGGATGTGACCCGTCCGGGGGAGTCAAGCCAGGAATGAAGGAGCCCCACGCTGCACCTGCTGGCCCGCGGAAATCTATACGCGGCAAGTATGTGCACACGCCTCCCGCCCCAGACGTGCCTGCGGGCAGAGAACGGCGAGCTGCCCCAGCTCCGGGAGCTCACAGCACCACTGCATTTACAGACACTGAAGGCAGCCAAAATTAACCACCAGCCACGCTAAAAATTTCTATTATGGCTCTGGAGTCCACTAAGTTGCACTGATATACGCTGTACTGAAGCACCAGTGCCCCTGGGTGAGCCGAAGGATGGGCAAAAGACGTTGACATACACCCCAATAGCTGACAAGAGAGCAGCGGCCCTGAGCAGTCACTGTCATCTCAGGTTTTGAGTCCTACTGAATTTAAGAAAGAATCTCTCATAGCTGGGATGCAGTACGAGGCTCCTGTCTTACCAAAGTGCCCGGACGTGCAGCCCATCAGGTGAAACAGTAATTGTGCTGTGCCTTCCTGAAGAACGGTACTGTGTTCATCGCAGCGATGACCTCTCCCACAGCCACCACAGCTTTCCTACTGACATACCCATCACCTCCGCAGATTGCCTCAAAGGCTGGAGCAGAATTGTCAAATACTGGAGCGTCACTGCTCCAGGCAGTTGTCGGAAGGAGCAGAACCACTGCCGTCCCCGTGAGCTGCAGGAGGGTCCCAGCCCACTGCCACCAGCACACCCAGCAGCCGATGCCCCTGGGAACACGCCCCAGCAGAGCTCAGATTTCCCAGTTAAAGGGTGATGCTGGCAGGGATTAAGAACCCGGCATGCTGGCTCCATTTTAAAATTGGATTAGAAAAATAAAAGGAAAAGCAAAACAGAAGAGCCACCAATAATCTCTCAGCCAGGAATCAGCACTAGCACTGAATACTGGGGAGTAAAAAGCAAACACTAAATATCTAAAGACAATAGAAAATTCCTCCTCCCAGCTCTGCGTGTCAAATCCTCATGCAGCCTCTCTGGCTTGGCCGAGGTCAACTCATCACTCTCCAAGGAACCACCAAGTTGTCGGAGATCATTTAGCATAAACTCACAGCTCCTGCCTGCTCCGGCACATGCCAGACCAGAGCAGCTCCTCCCAGGGCAGGCAAAGGCGCCCTTTTCCCAGGGCAGCCCCCTTCCTGAGCCACCCAGCGAGGTTATAAGCTTCAGGAGTCTCCTACGGGAAGAGTACTCAGCTCCCCAGCACAGTCAGAGCCCTGTACATCCTGAGCAGTATATCAACATCCTCACTCGTTAGCCGTTCTTAATGGGGCTGGGCAGTGCCAACCCACTTTCCCCAGTGCCCTCGGTAGCGCTTTCGGAAGAGCCCTGTGCCCGTGCCATCCTGCCTGCCTCTGCTCAGCAAGGCACCTCTGCTAGCACCACCCCGGGCCACTTCATGGCGATGGCTTCGAGTCACCCGCGCCGGGCGCTTCCGCCTCGTTACGACCAGATGAAAGTTCCAACTGCCATTTAAATGGCATGACACGACAGAGGCTCAGTAATTGCTATTTCACTTTCAAATACCTACATGCCTCTAGCTCAGCTTTAATTAGTTTTAACTCTAACAAATACTGGCAATTTAAATATAAACAAGCAAAAATATTTAAAACCAGTCTGTGTTTATTGGCTGAGGCTTTGCCTGTGCAAAAACTCCAGTTTTTGTTGCTAGAAGTAGTTGGTGTGCAGGACTGCTAGCAATTGGATTTTACTTTACTCCAAGTCCTTCTGTTGTGTTTTGCTGTGAATTTAGGGTGCTATGAGGCGTGAACAGAGTTTGGAGGAGCGCAGTCGTGCTTTGCCACAGCAGCAGCGGCCGCCTGCCATAGTGTGAGCTTCCCCACGCTGCCGCACAGGGCTGAGCGGCCCTGGCCAAGGCGGCTGCTCGGGTTTATCTCCAGCAAACCCCTGCACAGCACTGACCGGGGCATGGGGCCGCCACGTAGCACCCCAAATCAGCCTGGGTTTTAAACAAAGGCTGGTACACATGTGCATCCCCAAGCTATACACACCACGCAGCATCCTGCACAAGCCCTATCACTCTTCCCTCCACAGGCTTCAGGTCCAGGGGCAGAGGATGCTGCTACACTTTTCCCAGAGTCTCATCTTTGCTCATTAACAAGTGCATTATCATGTGCGCATCACCGCAGGGAAACTGCACCGTACGGGAGCTGCAGCTCCCTGGCTCCCAGGAGCCGGGCTTAGGGCCAAGGAGGAAGAGAACCACCACACACAAGCACCACAAAACAAAACAAAACTACAGGAAGAGACTCAAAATGACAGCGAGTGATTGATTACCTGTTCATCCCCGGAAGGTTGCCCCAGAAATAGCGTGCTCGGTGGGCAGCTGATATCTTGATAGCATCGATCATAACCGGGTTACACTGCAGACCACAAGAAGGGGAAAAATAAAGTTAGAGGAGGTGTGGGCTCGGTCCTTTCCTGCACGGGAAACACTTCTGTACTGCAGGGACTTCAAAGCCTTCAGCAAATGCTCCTAAGGATGTGGCCCCCCCAACAAACCCTTGTCCCATCAGGGCACAGTCCGGTCAGCCACATGGGCTCCCATGACAATGGCCAGCAGCTAACAAAAATCACAGCATGCTTCAGCGCCGATTTCATTGGGCCAGGATCAGGACCGTCAGCCTCCGATGCGGCTTTTACACACATGGGTCCCTGCTGACCCACAGCCCGACTTGGCTACCACAGAGTTAAAAATCCTTTCCAGTCCCTGACCTCCCTAGAAACAACAGGCATTGCTCTGAACAGATGCTTTCTGCAAGGCTGGCAAAACCCCTCCCCCAGAGAACCAGTGCTCGGGGTTAACCTGCTGAAAGCCAGAGGGGATCCAGAGCCAAGACTGAAAAGTTAATTCCTGTTGCGTGCATCAGGCAGGGTTTTTTCCACCGTCAGGGGGTTTTCCAGCGTTAGGGCCATACCAAACCACAGCCAGACCCTCACAGCCTCGGCACACCTTGCACAGCCCAGCGTCTCCTGCTCCAACGCCTTTCCCGAAGCCAGCAGCAATCCCTACCTCCAGAAACCGAGAAATGTCCCTCTTGTCGTTAACCCTCATGGCCACCACGTTCTCGAACATCCAGAAGAAGGGGCGCTCCTCTCCCGCCTTGGGACGGGCGTAGTTGAGCAGGTGGTAAAATTCAAAGAACAGCCTCCCGGTTCCTTCTACAAGGGAAAAAGCCGGAGCGGCAGGTTGGGACCAGCTGTGGGAGCAGGGGGCACGGGTCCGGGGGACCTGGCTGCCCTCCCCACCACGACTGGCATGGAGACAGCCTGTGCTTTGCAGGTGCTACCCCACGGTTTGCAGGTCAGAGAAGAGCCACCACCAAGGAAGACTGGGGCTGAACCCCTCCCCTGGACTTTAAGGTAGCTCCGCACCCCAGAACATCCCAGCAGTACCCAGCCCTGCAGAGACCAAGCAGCCTTACCATACAGCCCCTTCCTGGCCGGATTGACAAGGGAGAGGTCATTACAGGGGCTTCCACCGATCACCAGGTCAAAGGGACCCCACTCCTCGATCTAGAGTGAATAGACAGACCCAGTTAGGAGACGCCACGTAAGCAGGTCTCTCCTTCCCGGCAGGACAGGGGGCAAGCCCGTCCCAGGGCTGGCGAGGTGAGACCCACGCAGCCGTGGTGCCACGTTCCCCAGCCCTCCTGCAGAAGCAGTGCTCACATTTCTCTTGGTTATGTTCCTGACGTCGTGCACATAGGTGATGTTGCTTTCGTGCTGCATGGTGCCCACAGCAATGGGGTCTTCGCAGATCTCTGAGGCAATGTACTTCTCCACTTGGATGCCCAAGTCCTTCAGCACCAGGTACCCTGCCAAGGGACAGAGGTCTGATGTTGCACTGCTCTCTTTAGTCTCCCAGTCTCCTTCGTCAGCACTGAAGCTCGATGTGGCCGCTCTTGTATGTCCTAGGTGGGTGAAGTCACACAGGACTTCCGGATGAGCAAACTGTTTTTTTGACCTGTTCCTCCAGGCAGGTTTGCTCCCAGAAAGCAGAACTCCAGAGCTGAGTGAACTGAATCAAACCAGTTTGCCCTCAGGCGTTTCTTCACCAGAGGCCGGGTTACCAGCGCTCTCACAGCTCTTGCTTCTCAGTGAAACCAGCCACCCGAGACAGCACTCAGTGCAGCAGGAACCTCTGTGAGCAAAATTCCTATGCCCTCCCCTCCATCCATCCCTCCCTTCTTCCCTTCATCCCTCCATCCCTCCCTCCTCCCCAGCCCTGTCCAGCAGGAAAGGGAGCCTCTGCCCTCACCCCCTTCTGATGGGGATACCCCTGCCCTTCATCCATCCCCTTCTCCCCACCGAGCTTTAAGGCCATGAAACTATTCATCCCTGACATCCTGTGCTGTAAGCCACGTGCTCTTCCAGCGCCTCACCTGTTGCTATG
Organism: Anarhynchus alexandrinus; assembly: GCA_008711295.1. Lineage (NCBI taxonomy): Eukaryota > Metazoa > Chordata > Aves > Charadriiformes > Charadriidae > Anarhynchus > Anarhynchus alexandrinus. Next base: position 2,372,344 of record VUYV01000138.1, on the reverse strand, counting down.
CCATCAAATAAAGAGAGCACTCGAATAGGTCTCCTCTTCGCTGGTGGGACCGTCGGGTAGATTTTGGGTGCAGCCTGCAATGAAAGGACAGCAATGAAGCCCCAGCTCTGGGCAGTGCTGCAATGCCCTCTGAGGCTAAACCTTGGCTTTACGGGCATCGCCTCCACCTTTGGGGCAACATCTGCGAGGCCAAGAGCCCAGCACCCTTGGAGAGCATGGATGAGTGAGACCAAGGCAGAGGGACGACGAGGAATTTTGAGCCTTGCCCTCTGCAGCCCTCTCCCCCAAAGCCCAGCATACTGGGCTTGCCTGCCCGCAGCCCTTACGTATTCCTGTCCCTTGTCGCTGGTGAAGAAGTCCTGCAGGCGAGTGTTCCAGTCCTGCCGGCGCTGCAGCACCCCGTAGCTCCTCTGGGGCTGGCACATGTAGCAGTTCCAGGGTTCCTGCTCTTTCGCCTTGGCCGACGTCCCTCGCCCCACCAGCACCTCCAGACACTCCACACAGAAGCACCTGCCCAAACCACAATACCTCGTGCCTGTCACCTACAGAAACCCCTCTGGGTCACCCCAGCCTCTCCTGGCATCTCCTTTGCCATGCACCAGAGCCCCCACCCCATTTTGTAGGATGCTTTTCCATGCAGCATCCTGTTTTTTAAGGCTGCTAACACAAGCTGGTGACCCGGGTGTGGGTAAAGCTCCTGCCATCCTCCCCAGGACTTCTTCAGGTGCAGAGTGGCTCAGCGGGGACGGGTGGGCTGTGCTGGGATGTGCGGTGTGGCAACCAGCTGGGCACCAGCGCAGCACCTTGCCCAGGCTCATGCACGACCCCACTTCCCTGCAGCTCCCCAGGAGCTCTTCTGTGAGCTGAGATGGAGGAGCAGAGACGGGGCCCACCTGCAGCAGCTGGCGTTGCTGCAGAGCAGCAGCTCCTTGCCTTCACAGCAGACAGTGCAGTAGGACTGGTAGCCATCTTCGTCGTACATGTAGAAGAGCTCCAGGAATCTATCCTAGCAAAAGGACAGCCAGGAGGAAAGAAGGACAGAGGATCAGGATCTGTGCTCAGAGGGTGAAGAGAGAACGCAGCTCTGCTCCATCCCTGGTGCACGCCAAGAGCTCAGAGATGCACATCCTCAGTGCTTCATGTGGAGAGAACATGCTGAGGGACAAGCCCCGTGGTCACCAGGACCTGGCAGAGTCATCCCTCCTGTCCCGACAGCGCTGACTGCAGCGGGGCTGGACTCTGCACCCCAAACTCCAGCCCCGGCTCAGCTCCGGCACGGCGGCACTTACCCTGCACGTCTGGCAGAGGCCCCCCTCGAACAGCGGGTGGAAGGTGGCCGGGTTTCTCCTCCCGCAGGACAAACAGCTGTCTGTGTGACAGAGAGAGCTCCACTCACCCCGGGGCAGGGAGCCCCGTACAGGAGCACAGACCCCACACCTCCGCCCCACCGCGGGCTGCAGAGGCTGGAGCCGCTCCTCTGAGCCACATGCAGGTCCAGATGCAGCTGCAGCTCCCCAGAAATGGGCCCTGCGGGGAGGATCTGCACAGCAGTCTGCTCCCCTCAACGCTAAGTGAGGCCCAGTAATCTGCAGTCACAGCACTTCCCCCCTTTTTCTACACGGTGCGGTTAAGAAGGGACCCACGATCTTTGCCCAGTGCTGCCTGCAAGCACCCGCATCAGCCCCACACCTTTTCCCAAGGGACACAGGGCAGTCGATTACCTTCGAGACTCCCACTGTTGTTCGTAACTTCGGAAACCATTTGCTCTTTATAAAATTAAAAAGAAAAAAAAAGAGATTTATCACTCCTTATGTAACAAACTTTAAATGCGCTCTACTTACAGATGCCTTATTTCTTGCATTAAAACTGCTACAGCTTTGCGGAGCGCTGCACAGAGAAGGCAGCCCATGGGCACATTAGAAATTTTGGTGCAAAACCCATGTCCTTTCGCTGCTGGAGACATTAGAGCTGGAGCTCCGAGTAGCAACACACAAATCATTTCCAAGCTCAGCAAATAATGGAGCCCAGCTTGTGGCCCCACGTCTTGCAGTCGGGTTTGTGGCATCTTATAAGGCTCAAGTGAGCAACACGAGACCACCTATGCTTTTGCCTTCAGAAACCACGCTCACGGCCCCCGGGAAGAGCCAAGTCCTTTCCCAGAGAGGTTTCCCAATGCTTTTCAGGATGCACGGCCCAGGCCATGATGCTCCCCAGCTCTCGCCGCCCGTTACCTCGGGTCTGGTCCTCTTCCACTCGCTGCTCCTTGCTGTTGTTGCAGGGGTTGGTCTTCAGCCTCTTGGTGGGGGGGCAATGCTCGAGGGAGAGCACCTCCTCCGTCCCATTCCTTAGAGCCCCGTTCTCTGCAAGGGAATGGCAGCTCAGCCTCCGGCCCCGGGAGCTCCCCAGGGCACCGGGGGACATCTCCTCCTGAGCCCTGGCAGGTCCCATCCCAGCCAAAAAGCAGAGCCCTTCCTGACCGCCTGGGCTCCCCACCCACGGCTCGAGGCTCAGCCAGGTCATTGGCTTCCAGGAGCAATGGCTTTGAGGGTGCTTCACCCTGACCTTTTGCAATGCTGCTGGTGGGGGACCCCATGAAGAGCGAGGAGCTCCAAGGCCACCTCAGGACCAGGCCAGCATGGCCATGGCAGAGGGCGAGCAGGCTCAGCCAGGGCTGACCGCAATGTCTGGGCACCAGCAGCTGCTGCCCATGCCCAGCTCATGCCACCACCTCACCTGAGGTTTTGGGCGGTCGCAGTCCCTTGAGGCCCAAGGGTTTGAAGCCGGTGAGCGCCCAGTCGATCATGGGCTTCAGCTGCTCCTCCAGGGACTCCCCGGGGGTGGCTGCAAATGTCTTCCCTGACCGGCTCCGGGCAACCTGCCGAGAGAGGGGGGATGGCGTGGGCCAGGGTGACCGGGGCTGGTCCGTGGCCAGGAAGCAGCCCAGCTGCAGCGTGCATGGCCCACATGCCTGCCAGGTCCCAGGCCCCCTCCCCACCATGCACACACGTGCGCAGGGCTCGGCGTCCCCGGCACTGTGGCAGCTGCCAGATTCCCGCGCTGGGTGCGCCCTCGGCCGCGCTCCTGTGCCTCTGCTCCCTGCAATGAGTCCGTCTGTCCTCCACCAGCCCCAACCCAGCTGGGAGCAGGGACAGCCCAGCCCCAGCTCTCGCCCAGACTCGGCTCCCCGGACAGGCAAAGCGAAGGCAGAAGAGGCGCCGTGGGTTTGCAGCACCATAAACCCAGAGCGGGATGTGATACTTCCCCTGGATGGGGACCAACCAGACCCACGGGGTGCTCAGGGCCAGCCCCGATGCAAAGGGCATCCGGCACCAGCCCAGGACACCTCCTGCCAGTGTGATATTGCCTTGCCACTGCGATGCTGCCGCGTGTCAAGAGCCCCCAGAGGGAGCCTGGCCCCAGGGGCTGCTGGAGCGGAGACCCTGGAATGGCAGCAGTTAATCCTGAATCCCCCGGGATAAGCAGAGTTTGGCCCCATGGCTGCGCTTGGAAAGAGTCCCAGCAGAGAAGGGAGGGTTTTCCTACAGACATCTGTCCACATCACCCCAGCAGATTGGGGAAATGATTAATTCTGGACTGTGGCAGGAGCTCACTCACTGATTGTTCTCAAGGTGATCCACAGGCATTACCCAGAACCTCCCCCAAATGCACAGCAGAGCAACGTGTAGGGGCAGAGCTGGGAAGCCCCAGCGCCAACCACCTCCCCACACACTGCCCGAGCTCTGGAGGCACCTGGGCTGAGCAGACCCCCAGCTTCCCGGCTGGGGCATCTCCTCCTGCCCCGGCAAAGCATTTCCTTCACCGGCTCAGCTGCATCAGCCACCCCGAGCACAGCCCGTCTCTCCCTGCATCCCACAGCCCCGGCACTTATCCACCCAACCCCAGCTCTGCTCCATGGTTACCTCCAGGGCATGGTATATGGCTCGTCGGTAGGAGACCAGCTTATTAAACGTGGAAGAATTGAAATGCTGCCTAAAGGCCATCAGTCCCACCAGCTTGTCTGCAGAAACCTGGGAGAGAGTGACAAAAGCTTACCAGTGGGCACGGGCATGCCTCGCGTCGGCCGTGTCCCCCACGGCTCTGTGCCCGCCCTGTGCTGCAGCCCCGGCTCTCCCAGCATGGCTCTCATGCCGCAGCCGAGGGCGCTGGGCTGCAGCCATGCCGCGCTGCTGGGGCTTTGTCTGGAGCATGCAGGCGGGCGAGGAAGCCCAGCGTCAGCTTTGCAGAGGGCGACAAGCGGCAGAGGGAGCAAAGCAGAGAGGCGGCAGCGTCGCTCTCGTGACTAGGACGGGTGTTTTGCACCCTCTGCTGGCACTGCACCTCTGCCGGCACAGCCAGCGCGGCACGGGCACCCGGCACAGCAATTCCCTCCCTCCTGCCCACAGCCCAGGGGAGGTGCGGGATGGCCGAGGGGTGTTGGGGCTCCGGGAGAGCATCCCTCACCGGGTCGGGAGCGACGGGGGCTGCCCTAGAGACCAGGGCTTGGACAAAACCCCGCAAAGGGGCTGGGCAGACGTCCCCGTCACTGGATCCTGTCACCAACCTACAGCGACCAGTCATTAGCTATAGACAGTAGAGCCACGAGAGCATGCCAGAGCTAAACACCGGGGGCCCTGCCCAGGGAGGCTGCAGGTGGGCGCACACATATGTCAGAGGCAGCCCCAGGAACAGGAGAGACAGCAGAAACATGCAGGGGAGGGGATTTCAGCCTGGGCAAAGCCGGGCGCAGGCAGGGGCAGGCAGCAGGCTTACCTCGGAGAACTTCCCATCTCCGAACCACTGCACCCACCGCATGCCCGAGACAGCCTGGCGCTTGGCCGTGGCTCTGTAGGAGACGACGATTGCAGGCCACCAGGAGAAACCTTTGATCTTTCCCCAGACGAGCTCCCCAATTCCAAATTCCTTTCCATCCTGAAAGCAAAAGAGAGCAACACAGGTGAGCCAAAAGCACAAACTCCCCATTTTATCCGAGCACCCACGTGGGGAACGGCCACAGGACGCCCTGCAGAGCTGCTGCGCCACATGTGTCACTCGCTGCAGCACGCATGGACCTCTGTGCGATGATCTATAAAAGCTGCGCCCCCTCCCTTAAAAAAAAAAAATGGCAGAACGCATCCCTGGCAGCGCTGGCTCCCAGCCCTACGCCACGCAGGAGCTCGGCGGGAAGGTCTGCGCGTTGGCAGCCCCACGCCAAGCCCGGCAGCTGGCACGCACAGCGCGGCGCGTGCTCCGTCCTGCACAGCCCTCCTGGCACCGGCACCCCGTGCGTGCCCACTCCTGCCTGCCCTCCCGGGGTCTCTGCAAACACCGGGATGCCTTTTCCTGCCCTCACAAACCAGAAGCTCCGGCTGTCCCAGAAGGGCTTGCAGCAATTCCTGGTGATGGGAATGGGCAAGGCAGGAGGGCAGCAGCTCTGGGAGTGCAAATGGACTCTCCTGATGCCCTCGCCCATCCCAGCGACGTTTGTCCGGGAGAACTTGGCTCACTGCACGCTGCTGCCGAGCCACGAGGCACAGCCCAGGCTGAGGGACGCAGGAGGCACGGCAGGGGATGGTACGTGTCCTGCCTGGCTGCAGGGAGGACTTTGCACCGAGGCTGCTCCCTGGGCTCCCCGAGCAGACGACGTTGCTACTTGGCGCAGGGAAGCCCCCTTCACGGGGCTCACGGCTCAGCTCGTCTGGCTGCACCCCAGGGAGAGGACACCCACCCTCCTCTTGCTCCCACAGGGGAGAGCAGAAAACGGGGCAGAGCACAAACAGACAGAAGAAAAGGAAAAGTTGGGAATTTTGGCAGGACCATGCCAAGGGCCCCCAACAGGCAGCCTGACAGGGACCATGCGGGCACGGTGCTGTGCCGGGGGAGGCATCACCCACAGGAGCAGCCACCCCTGCCTGCAGAGTCCTCCTTCCCAGCTTTGTCCTGCAATTAGGCACCTAATTATGCAGCAAGATGCGATTGCCCAATTCCTGCAAGTCTCAGGCCCTGCCCTGACGCCTGCAGGCACTGAATCACACTCCTCTGCAGCTCCAGCAGCTTCGTTCCTCTCCAGCATCCCCCGACAGAAACATTTTCTACACATGCAACTGCCTGTCTTGGCGGGGCCGGGCATGGCTGCCAGCCCGGCGTGTGCCGCGCACACGTCTCTTGGTGGCCCTTGGAGGCTTTGCAGCCCCACGTGCGGCGCAGGCAGGGGCTCGGCGTGGCTGGTCTCCAGCAAGGTGCCCCCGGAGCAGCACCAACCCCACAGCCTGATGGATGGGGACAACCCAGCACCATCGCACCCTGGACACACAGGGAAAGGCAGGCAGGGAAGAGGAGGCAGGAGAAGCAGCAGTGAGGTTTCCAGAAGGTCCCCTCGCCTGTAGGCTTGGGACAAGCCAGGAAGGTTCGTCCTCGCCCCGCACGGTCCCAGGCACAGGATTCTGGCGCAGGAGCAGAGTGTGGCCCCTCCGTACCTGGTACTCCAGCGCCATCCCCGCTTCTCTGCTCTCTGGCTCCTCGGCCCCCAGCTCGGCGGATCCATTCTGCCCCTCCTGGGAGCTGCTGCCGGAGAGCGTGCTGCTGCTCCGGGACGAGTCCCGGGAGTCCTCCTCCGTCAGGTCGATGGTGGTCACGGGGATGGACGTGGCCGAGCGCCGCTTGGAGCTCTGCGCAGAGGAGGGAGCAGAGTGTGAGTGCGGCAGGAAGGTGGGGAGAGGGGCAGGGGGGAGCAGAGACCTGCCCCATGTCACCCCCAGGCCCTCAGTGGGGGATCGGAGAGGGGGAGCCAGGGAGAGAGGCACCGCCACAGCCAGGAACGGAGGGGAGGTCTCAGAACTGGGGCGTCTGAGGGAGAACTGCTCTGCTTTTACTTGCAAGACACATAGAAAAAGGTGCGCCACTTGCTCCCTTCCCTTTTCCTCTCCCCAGTTCACCCCAGGGTGTTCAAAGCACCCAGTTCATAGCAGGGGCAAGCAACAGCACACACGCACCCACTTCACAGGGGAAACTGAGGCACGGAGAGGCTGCAACGTGTCTGAAGCCACTTGACCAGGGCACAGCAGAAGTGCAGGTCTCCAGAGCCCCAGGGAAGCCCTGGCCCCAGGCAGACCCTCACCCGCAGGGGAGCCGGCAGGTCCCTGAGAGTCTCCACGCTGTTTGTTTCCTTGATCTTCATCTCGTGCCGGGTCTGCCCTGCCTGGAAGATGAGGCGGACGGGGGGCTTCTGCCTGAGGCTGCTCTCCCAACCGGCGCTGCCCCGGGGCCGCACCTGCAACCAGAACAGAGATGTGCCATGGCACGGACACCTTCCCCATGCCAGAGGCCATGTGGGGGACAGGGACAGCCCAGTGGCACCAGATCCTGGGGAATCGGGGCACGGGGAAGGCAAGAGGAGCGCGGATGGCTGCGGGAGGCACCTCGGGCTGAGCCCCTCGGTGCGACTGTGCACTTCACAGCATCTCTGCCGGGCTGCAGCCACGCTCAGAAGCTCCCATTGCTGCAGCCCACAGCACCCTGCCCTGGGGGCAGCAGCCCACCAGCAGCTGCTTACAACAACTTTTGTTTCCATCTCTCATGTGCATCCTCGACTATACCCTCCTATACACTCCCTCCTCGCAGCTACAGCCACAGCAGTGCGACCGAGACCAGCAGGAGCCAGCAGCCGGGAGGACCGACCACTGGGAGAGACGCAAGCCCTGGCAGAGCCGACGGCATGGCACGACACGGCGTGGCAGCCGGCTCACACAGGCGTGGGTGCTCTCACACATGCGTGGGTGTGCTCCCCCCCGCAGCCCGGCCCTGCAGAGGCACCCAGGGCAGCCTTTCCCCCTGCGGCTTCAGCAGCCGCAGTTTACAATCAGTCTAACCCAGGCGTGTTTCCTGCATCCGGCATAGCAGAGTTTCAAAATGAAATGAGATTTTGCAAGCGAAGAAGAGCCCCCGAACCCGCCATAGCGGGAAAGCAGAATTTTTCACCCCAGTTGGATTTATGGCTTTCTTTTGGGAGCTGCCTCATCACAGGCAGATCTCCAACCTTGGGGTTTTATTTCAAAGTCAAAACAATAAAGCCAGAAGGCAAAAATGCTTCCAGACCCTGGAGGTTTGTCAACCTAGTCAACAAAAGGAGGGGGGGCAAAACTGGGATCCAGCCCCAGAGCAGCTAAAAGCAGGCCACCCTGAGAGTGGGAGACATGAGATGCTTCAGTCCATCAATACAGCCAAGACTTTTTAAAGAAAATATCAGCATAATAATTATTAGAGTGCTGCAACACGTAGTGGGCATCACTGCATCATGCACCATACCCTCCTGCTGCTGCTAACACAATGTAAATCAGGAATTTAAAAATGAAAACTAATATTATGCTTGTAAATGATTATTGCATCTGTCACTGGACTGTTCCCCCAGCAGCGAGCGCAAGAGCCACCCCAGAGGGGAACAGGCGAGGAGGGTCCCAGGCACCAGCCGCCCCCCGCAGACAGCCCACAAAGCCCCCGGGCAGAAAGGTCTTACTACAGCCTTGGTGAGCACTTACCTCCTGCGCCCCTGCAAGAGCGAGTGGCCAGGACAGGTCATCCTTGGAGAGGTCTCCCTTGCTCACCCTCTTGTTGTTCTTCAGGGACGGCAGCCCCAGGGCCCCAGCATCTGCGCAGGGACAAGGCAGAGCAGCCTCAGGCTCCGTGAGCCGTCCTGGCCGTGCCCCTGCACGCCTCCGCCCGCCACTGCTCCGAGCAGCAAGGCGTGATTTGAAGAGACAGAAACCTCATCTTGGAGAAATGTGGCCAAGAGCAGAAGACAACCGGTGTCCCCGAGGCTCCCCATTGCAGTACTTACTGCTGACACCGGCAGTCTGAGATCACCCACCTGCCCCAAAACTGGGAGGGACTAATAGCAAGTGTGGGGACCTTCTTGTGGACTTTTCTGTTCCTGAAAGCTCTGAGGCATAAGGAAACCGTACTCCCACTATTCAGGGCTTGTCATCAGTTCATTTAAAGCAGGACCTCATCAACCCAAGAGCTGGGATTTGGGGACAATGATCAGAGCATCCCAGGAGCTGTGATGCAGCTGGCAGTGATCCTTGGGCATGTGGGGGCTCCCCATCTCCCTCCTCCCCAGCAGAGTTAAACCTTTAAGGGGCAGAGCCAGCATCCCAGTGTGGTACCCATTTCCATAATCACTTCTGTTGCCATGCCTTGGATGTGCCACCGAAAAGCAGAAACCCAGTGGAGTCAGGGAGGGATCCTGGCCACAGCCACGATGCTGCAGCCCCCAGGAAGCCCTTGGGATGGTGGCTGGGAGATCCCTGGCCCTGGGCATGGTGCATCCTGGGCACGGCGTGGTGATACTCACCTGGAGTGCTGGGCTTTCCATTCGCCTCCAGAACAAGGGCGGGGGTGTCATTAGCGGGGTCGGTGCAATCCCCGTTGATGAGGATCAGCCCTGCCCTGCAGTCTGCCTCATCCCGGCTGTGGCTCTTATCCTTTTTCATGGTTGCCTGTGGAAGCCAGAGTGGAAAGGAAATTTAGCTGTGCAGAAAGCCCCAGGGAAGGTAAAGCGGACAGTGTAAGCTCTTCAAGCCAGCCATAACTTTTCGTGCCCTCAGCAAAGGGGCAAGGGGACTGGAGAGACGCGTTTGGAGTGGTACCATGAGCCAACGGGCACCTGAACAAAACCTCTGCACAAATGTGGTGGCCCTGAAGATCCACCTCCAGCAAACAGAGGCCCCAGATGCAACCTGCTTGTCCTCAGGGAAGTGCCGGGGCTTTTCTCCGGGGCTGCGCTGGCCCAGCCCTGACATCCGTACGCCACGGATCACTCCCGAGCTCAGTGCTGCCCAGCCCAGGCTGCCCCTGCTGAAACACTCCCGGTCATGGCTCGAGACCCTGTCTGGAGGGGAACTGCATTTCCCAGCCACCCTGCAGAAACCAGGGGACATCCCACGCTCCCCCCAGGCACCAGTCTCACTGTGCTGCTCAGCACACCCAGGAAACCCAGCACGCCCAGCAGTGGGTGGGCTGTTACAGCAGCAGCGGACACGGCAGGCAGCTCGCCACGGGGGGGCAAAGTCCTGGCGCCTGCAGTGAGTTAAAACTCTCCTAAAGGCAGAAAAATCCTCCTGCCCACCCCCCACCTCCACCCTCGGCTCCCCGGGCCCCGGGGGGAAGGGGCAGGGCAGGGGTCTGCGCTGGCTGCACTCATGCCCCACCACCCACTGCCCCAGGGGCCAGGGGAGGAGAGTGTCGATGTCCCCCCAACCCAGTGTCCCCCTGCTCCGGGAGCTGCTGTTGTGCAGCTGAAGCCCAGCCAGGCGTCCCCCCAGGAGAGGTGGGGTACACCTCGCCTGCGCCCAGATGCCTCTGCCCTCCCTCGGGTGCACTCTCTGGATCCTGTTTTTGGAGGCGGAAGCTCCCAGGCTCTCCCAGAGGCACCCGGGACTCCGCTAACAAAGCTGCCTCACTGCTGGGCTATGGATCTGTGCTGCAACTTGCCCCTTCGCCAGCACAGTCATTTCAGGAGAACGTAACTCAGCTCAACGAGTGAAGGAGCAAGCAGGGCTTTACCCACCCTTTCCCTGTTAGGAAGCAAAAGGAACCCCCCCCCCAGCCCCAAAGAGACACTGCGCTCCAGCCTCACCACTCCATCCCCATCCGCCACCCCTTCCCCATCGCTCTCGCTCAGCATCGCCTCCAACTGCTTCCCTAACAATCGAGATTTCTGCTTTGAGATCATCTGTCAGCACCTCTGACAAACAAAGACCAGTCGGGGTTTGATATTTTGGATGCCGAGGGCAGCGTCAAAACCCTGGTGACATCCAAACACGAAGGAAAACAGGTGTCCAGAACCCACCTCCGCAGGCAGAGCCCCCGGGTGCACGTCCTGCCTCCCCCCCCACAGACACATCTCCTCAACAAAGGATGAGGAAGAGCAACGGCACCAGAGGGAGTCTAAAGCTGCGTAAAACCCTACAGCTGTGTGCAGAAATCCCACTGCTGCAAGCACATCTGCTCCCAGACCCGGCGAACAATTCCTGGGAGCTGCCCAGACTCGCTGGGCTGCCCCCGGCCCAGGCGGCCGGTCCCACGTGCCGGCCCCGCGCACCCCGGCCCCGGATGCTCTCGGATGCAGCAACACGTCCCGGTGCAGCACAGCCGGGTCAGCTCCTCCGGGGTCTGTTCCCCCTCCCCAGCCTGAGATCCAGCAGAACAGCAGGGATCATAGCCAGCAGCGATGCTGCCACAAAAAAAAACAGCTCTTTTCACAAAATAATAGTGAATCTCACAAAAACCAGCGAGTCTCACTCAGGAATCCATACAGCACGGTGTGAGAGGATATGCTGCTCTCTTAGCACGAGGGTGACCCAGAGGAGAGGCTGGGGACAGGGAGATGGGGCAGCGTGAGGCTGTTAAAATCCACGGAGGACAGGAGCAAGCACGGCCACCTCCCAGCCCTGCAAAACATCTGCACCCTCAAAACTCCAACGGGACCTTCAGAGGACCTTTGCATTCAGTCCTTTGTCAGGTGTGGTGACTTAACCCTTCTTTTGCCTCAGTCCCCACAGTCAGGAGCCTGTTTGGGAGCCTCAGATGGGACCCTGAGCCCAGGAGGTTCAAACTTGCACCTCAAAAAGGCACGGCCAGCCCACGGCAGGCGATCGGGCGAGCGTGTCCCTGCCAGCCCTGAGCTGGGGAGGGTGACACAGCAGCCGGGTCTCCCCAGGACACATACCCACAACTGAGCACCCGATGTGCCACACTCAGCTTTGCCACATGCTCAGGGAGCTCCGACATAATCTTTGTTGCAGATATAAAGTGGAGGGAAAAAAAGAGTTATTGTTTTGGAAGGAACTGCTCCCTGGCAGAGCTGGAGACCCCCACACCAGGGCTCTGCTCATCCATGGCCTGATCGCAAGCACCGGCATTTCGGCTCACCGGGTGCAGGCAGGGCCTGCGGCGTACATGCAGGAGCAAGCAGTACACACGCAGGAGCATACGCAGCGCTGGCTCCGTGAACTTCTCCAGCTGCACCACCTGAGATCACTCGAGGACATCCCATCACCATCCTCTGATACACAAGCGGGAAAGGGAACGTCACACCACAACCCAAACTGCAAAGCTAGTTATACTCTTGCTTTCCCAGTAACTTACACCTAGGCAGCAGGACTGCAATTCCCATCCCTTCTCCTATTGCTGCTGCCTTTTGCACCAGGCAATGAAGCCACATGCTCAAGTCCGTCCTGCCTGCTGAAGAGGGCGGTCGGTCCCGTCGCCCCTCCGACCACTGAGGATCTCCCTCAGGAGCCACCGTCCTCGCAAGCCTCACCACCTCCTGCTCGGGAGGAAGGCTCAGCCCTTTGTCCTCGCCTCCCCTTGCAGAAACACCCACCAACATGTGCACACAGGGCATTACAAAAATAATAAGAAACAGAGCACTCCCCTCACATGTTCGGTCTCACGGGAGGAGGAGAAAAACAGCACCGCAGTGTTTGCATTGCTTAATGCACTGCAAACATACAGGCATGCACTACAGCCATACGCTTCCTACAAGAACCCACGAAGAATGAAATAATGCAGAATTCCAGCTCCGATGCTCAAAGCTCCCTGAGAGACTGGCGCGAGCGGCAGCCCCGACACTGCCTTGGTGCCCAGGACGTGCCCTGCAGCGATACCCCACCGAGACAATGAACCCGCTGACTCCGGATCCCGCCCTAGTTTTGCAATACCAGTTTCTTTAAGGTTTGCCAAACTGGTTAAAGACCATGCCACAATATTAACTGCTTAGAGAGACTCCCGGGCCCTGCCTGGCCGAGCTCGCCGGCTGCCCCGGAGCGGGCAGAAGCGGCTGCGCTCACCTGCGAAGCATCCCGGCAGGGCCGTACCTCCGCACCCCGCTGCCCCTGGGACCAAGGCTGCTCCCCACAAGCCTGGCTGGGGCTGGTTTCAGTTTTCCTTCTTGAGAAAACAGGCTGGCCCTTATCAGGTGCGTTTCCCCAGTAGGTGGAGAGATTGCAGGAGAGACAGGCGGACTTTGCCTCCAGACAGGGGCATGCATATCAAAAGGCTGGAGGGAAGCGTTTTACATGATGGCTGGGATGGCAGCCATCACCCAAGCCCTGTTTGAATAACAAAAAGAAATAAAGGACCCCAATGGCCGGGGCTCGCTCCCTCCAGGCTGGCTCCTGCCGAGGGCTCTGGGCTATCGCGCACACAAATGGCCTTTAACTCTCCCCAAACTGAACATTTCCCTCTAATCCTGGGAAGAAAAGAGTTGCTGGGTTGGCAGTTTAGTAAGAAAGGGAGCCCATTTTGGCAGATATGCTCATTAAGAAGGGCAGGCTCTCCCCTCCCCTGCCCGTTTCCTGTGCCTGGCCCCTCTCCGGCTCTTGCCGCGCTCCCGCGCTCCGGCACTTCCCTCCATTTTCCCCCTGTTTCCTCTCCTGCCCCCCCCTGCCCCGCTCCGCTCCCCCTCCGGACCGCAGCAGCCCTTTGCGGCCACCCCCAGGCTCCAGCACATCGCCCGCTGCCTTTCAGCAAAGCTTGGTGTAAAGAAATGAAACAAAAAACAAACCGGCCCCTCCTCTCCCAGTGAAGACCAGGCCTGAGAAGTCTCCTGGGCAGCCACCATCACAGCCAGCCGCTGCTCCAGCCGCTCTAGGCTCTTTACCATGCTCATCTCGGTCACGTCCCGCTGAGATGAGCCACTCTGGCTCTCCCGGGCCCCCTGCCCAGGGACGTGCCCACCGTGGAGCAGGCACCCGTGCTGGGGCTGCCTGCGGGCAGGGCTGGGGGCTGCGGGGGCTCTGCCGTCACGCAGGTGGGTCTTGCTCAGCGGTGGCAGGTCCTCCGTCCGGAGCGGTTACTGCTTCATTTTTCCCCTGCAAAAGAGGACATAAAGCGATGACAATGACACCTCACTGTCCCCATCTCCTCCCACCCGGCCCTGTACAGTGGGGGCTCAAGCTCCCAGCCCTCCCTAGAGCTGGGCACTGGGACACCCTGGCTCATTCCCCCTCGTGACTTAAAAATTAGGTAACTGGAGGCAGAGGGAGAAAAGGAAAATCCTACTGAAGGGGCAGAATGTTTCAGCCCCCTCGCTCCTTCTTCAGCCCCCTTTCTGAGGGAGGTCGGGGCAACATCAGCGAGAGCCCCAGGACCAGCGCTTGCCCCGGGAGTCCACCCGCTGCTCCTCTCTCCCGGACTCCTGGGACTTGTGCCCCACGGTGGGACCACCCTGGAGTTTACTTCTCTTTTTCCGATGCTTTCCCTCCCCTGCCTCTCCCTCCACCGGAGCTTTTCCCCAGGCTCGGGAGGAGGAGGAGGATGCCGCTAGAGTTCCCCCCGGGACCCCTCGGGCTCGGGAGGAGGAGGATGCCGCCAGAGCTCCCCCAGGGATGCCCCCGGTTTGGGAGGAGGAGGATGCCGGCGGAGCTCCCCCCGGGACCCCCCCCGGGTCGGTACCTGCCGCCTGGGCCGGTGCCTGGCAGCTGAGCGTGCCCCGGCTCCGGCCGCCCCCTCCCCTCCGTCCCCAGCCCCGGGGAAACTTCACTCCCGAGGCTCCGGCCGGGAGCTGTTTTCCTGCGAAAAGAGAAAAAACAAGATGCGCTGACACATCCCTGACCCAAGAACCGAAAACAAAGGTGTTCAGCCCCGGCAGCGCTACCCGCCGCATCCCGGGCTCCCGGAAGCCCTCCCCGTGCCCCCCTGCCTGGGGGCGGCGCTGCCCGGGGCCCGCCGAGCCACGGGCCGGGTAACCCCAGCCCTCCCCGAACCCTCCCCGCCCCGAAGCCATCACTTGCCGTTTCACCGACGGCAACCCGAGGACCCCGAGGCTTTGCCGCGTTCCCGCCGCGGCCCCGGGGCTCTGCCCCTGCCCCGTTTCCCCTGCCCGTCCCGGCATCGCCGGGGGTCCCCGCCACCCGGCCCGACGCCGCCTTGACAGCCCCGGGACGCGCCCCCGGGATACGCGGCCGCGGCGCCTCCGCGGGAAATTCCGAAAGTTGCGACGGGAGCCGGAGGGGCGGGCGGGACCGGCGGGATCCCTGCCCGGGGCTGCGGGCGCATCGAGTCCCCCCCCCCGAGCCCTCCCGGGGGCCGAGCACCGGCAACAAGTGGCGGCGGGGCCCGCCGCCCCCTCCTCCCGCCGCCCGAAGCCCCCGCGGCGGAGCACCGCGAGTCCCCGGGAACCGTGAGCGCGGCCGCCCGATCGGCCGGGGCCGGGGCGCTCCCCGCAACACCCTCCGGTGCGCCCGGTGCCGCGTCTCCGCCCGCCCCATTGTCCCCCCGCCGCCC
>VUYV01000138.1:2338284-2357011 GCA_008711295.1 Anarhynchus alexandrinus | reverse complement strand
CTCTTCCGATCTCCCGGGGCCCCGCATTCCCCCGGGGTCCGCATCCCCCCGGAGCTCCACATCCCCCCCTCCTCGCCGCTCCGCACTCCCAGTGCCCCTGTATCCCCCCACAGCTCCGCATTCCCCCAGTGCCCCGCACCCCCGCGGCCCGCCACACACTACCACCACCCCCCGGGCCTCTGCATCCTCCAAACGCGGCTCTGCACTCCCGGCGCCCCAGTAGCCCCCCACTGCTCTGCATCGCCCGGGACTCCACATCACCCAGAGCCCCGCATCCCCCCCCACCCCCGATGCCCTGCATCCCATCCCCGAGGCTCAGCATCCCTTTCCCAGGGCTCCATGGCCCCCCTGATGTCTCGCACCCTCCCATGGCTCCCCATCCCCTGGTACCCGCCAGCACCCCGGTGTCACCCCCAGTGCTCGGCATCACTCAAGCCTCAGCATCCCTCCGGGACTTGGCCCTCGGAGCCCCCCCCGTAGCTCAGCCCCCGCGGCAGAGGACCCCCCCTTCCCCGGGGGGAGAAGGGGCACCCTGATGATGCCGGGCAGAGCCCTCACCCCGCCGAGCCACCCCTCTGCCCACCGGGTTTCCATCAGCACTGTGCCCCTTGCAGCGTGGCACAGCCTCACAAGTTTTACAGTCAGTTTTTGTTTGTTTGTTCTTTCCCTTTGCCGTACAGAGGCGAGACACTTGTGAGGGCTGTACTGGGGACGAGGAAAACAGTCTGCGCCTCTCCTGCCCAAGACAAAGCATCCACAGTCCACGTGGGGTATAATCTTCTCGGCTCACTTGCTATTACTTCTAGATCCAGCAGAAAACTGTATAACAGTAAGAAGAAGGAATATGATTATTCCTGATGTGATAGAAACAAGCTTTCAAGGCCAGGAGGAAAAAATGAGTTAGCCAAAGTATCCAAACCCTGCGGGAAGTGCCTGGACCAGCCCAAGGCCTGTGCAGCAGGTTCCCCCAGACCACCCCTCCATCCCTGCAAAACACAAGCATGAAAAATGTGGCTGCACATGTAAAAAAAGCCCCACAAGTGAACAAGAAGAGCTGCGAAATCTGGTCTGGATAAGCCTTCGGGAACACTGGAGATTACAGTTCAAACAAACACACGCTGCATAAACCTAAAGCTAATTTGCAACTCTGCCGAGTAGATTAAAACCCAGCAAACAGATTTTACTCCTGGTTGGTTTTCCAAATTTGAGAAAGCAGAATGCTTTTGCGGGTTGTGTTCATGAGAGTTTCTAGGGTGCTGTTAGGGTGGAATTAGCCCTTGCTTCAAGCATCCACGGGCTCCTCTCCCTTTCTACGGAAACCTTCCTGCCTCTGTTGGCCTCGCTGACCTGCCATCAATCTCCCGCCCGGCTGAAACGCCCTCTTTCTCTCTCTTCCCCTCAGTTATCATTTAATTCAGGAGAGCACGTCTGTGCATACTGTTCTCTGGTCTGGTACCAAACAAAGCAGCTCTGGGCAGATTATGTGCCAAACCCTGACCCTTTTCCATGTCTCTGCTACACACAACCACGGAGAGATGCTGTGAGTTTATTTCTTAACAGTCAAGACAACCTCTATGCCAACTTACGGGGAAAAAAGATACCTCTAAAGAGGATTTTATGTTTAGGCTCCTGCCAGACATTTCTGGTACCCTGCACCAGGCTCTCAGCCATCCCTGCTGAACAAGGGCTTGCAGCTGGCAGCCTCTGCCAGGCAGGTACCGGAGCATCCCCACCGCCGGTCCCCATCAGCCCTGAGGCTCTCCAGCATGGTGGGACATGGCCCTGGGGGCAAAGCTCCTCCGCTCCATCACTGGAGGCTGTAAGAAGTCGGGAAGCGTGGTCAGGGCTTACACAAGCAGGGAGACGGGGCTGGGGAGAGGTGGGGGGGGTCCCTCCCCACCCCTGGGGGCAGGCTGCACGTCCTCTGCACACCGTGCCACGGACATGTCCCTCCCCGTGACAGAGTGACTCCCATCGGTAGCACGGCCAGACTACCCAATGCTTCTGCAAAAAATCATTCCAGCAAGAAGAGCTATTTTCACACCTGGCTGGCCTCCCTCGGCCAGCATGTCAAATCCATGGAGCCAGTGACCCACCAGTCGAAAGAGCCACCCTCTGTCACCATCACAACAGAGTTGGGACTGGCAACATCCATTCACATCAGAAGTGACTCCTCATCCTCATCTTCCACTCTGAATGCTTCCCAGTGACCACGCCAGCCCTTCCACACATAACTCATCTCTCCCATCTCTGAATCCTCCTCCTCACCAAAGGCTCCTTGGCCGTTGCCTTCTCTGCAGTGTCCCTGGGTTATGGCACCAGGCCCAGCTCCTCTCTGTCCACCTTATTCTCCCACTTCAAATCTCTTCCTAAAATTCTCCTTCGCCACCCTGGTCAGGAAAACCAATGCCGTTCCCTGCCCGGAGCTCTCCTCTGGCTCCAATCACCTGCTGTCCCTTGCTTTGCACCCAAGTGTTTGAGTCAGGACCTGCTCTGTGTTTCATAAGTGATGTGCCTGGAGATCCCAGACAAATAAAGCAATTGAGCAAATGTGTCATTACCTACAGCCATCAGCAGTGCACCCTTGTCATCTCTGGATCGGTGGGTCCCAGATTCCCGGTCCCCAGTGACAGCTAAGAGCTTGTTTAGTCTTCTAGCAGGTAGGGAGAAGCACCAGCACCATGAAATCACCTCAGACGTTTGCAAGCTCTTCCAGCGACCCTGGGGCAGGGACCAGGAGGAACTTTTCCTTTCGCTGAAGCCGGCAGTGACGCTCCTGCTGAGTTCAGGCTTCGGAGTTTCCCGTGTTGGTGTACACACAGCACAGTGGCTCTTTCCCAGCCCGCAGTAACGATCATTTTCACTGCCTGGCATTCTTCAGTGCAAGACCCCATCGGAGCATGTCCCATGGGATGTGTCCTCCTCCACGAGCGGCTCCGTGGCCCTCGCCCTCACCCCAGCCCAGTGCTGGCCGCCCACCTCTCCACCAGCTCCACCAGCTCCACTCCATCACAGCTCCCAGCGACCAGCCGCTCCTCACCACCGCTCCATGGAGAAGCTCTCCTGCCACCAGCATCTCTCCTGAGCCCCGGAGCGAGCTGTGGTACCCAGCAGCACAGTGGCGGGGCTCTGGCTACTGAGATGACAGCAAGGTCTGTCCTCGCTGTGGGATAGCCTCATCCTGCTGCCACATGTGGAAATAGAGCCTCCAGCCTCCCCTACAGCTGGGCTGGCTTTTCCCATCTGGGGGGAATTGCTGTTTACACAGAGATAGGAAGTGTTATCCCTCCTACATGAAATTTCTAGCCCTTCCTGTGGGCTGGCCAGGACCACATGATACAAAGCCAACTTACGAATAAGGTTAAAAATAAGGTTAAAAATAAGTGTCATCCGTGTAACCAGAACATCTAGAAAGTCTGCAGCTACCGGCGTGTAAACTTCAAACACAGAGGCACACAAAGAAAAATCTTCAATGCCTCTCTAACAAAGCTGGCCACAAAATCCTCTTTTTCCTAGAAAACAGGATACGCCTGCTACCGCCTAATCTGAAGTGACGAGGCCTCCCCAAACCGCCCTCCTGAGCATATATACTTTTATCGCAGAAATGTTGCTCCCCGGGGGCAGCTGCCCACGGAGCCCCCTCCACTCCAGGTCCAGAGCTGCTCCTTCCCTGGTGGGTAAGGGATTACCATCCCCGCTGACGGGCAGGGGAGCCGGCAGAGGAAGGGTTTTGCCTGCGGTCACAGGGCAGGAGCGTACCAGAGCTCAGCAGTGGTGCTTCCAGTTCCGCTGCAACCTCCGCACGCAATGCTTGCAATAATTTACTCCTGTAGCAATGTTTGCCCGGGAGCAAATGGTGCAGAGTGCGATGGGGGAGAGGAAGGGGCATTAAACTGCAGGAGAAACTGAAATTCTGGTCTCAGAGACCTCATTTATATCAGCCTCCCTTGGGAACAGATCTAACCCCTCCAAGGTTTCAGCTGGGTAATCTCCATCACAGCAGTAAGCCGGGAGGAGTTGCAGCATCCCTCAGCCCACATAGAGAGATGTTCTCCTGAGTCCACACAGCCCAAGGCAGACACTGCAGATGGGCAGAACACACAGAGAGCGGGTGGGCTCAGCACCAGCCAGGGTGAAAGGCATCTGGGTTTTACCTCCAGCTTGTTCACACGCTCTTACCTTTTCCAGGCCTTTCTCTGGCCAGTAAGTGCAGGCAATGCTCTCCCACTTCAGGAAGGTGCTCCAAGGCTGACCTCGGAGCAACTGCAAAGGGCTTTGAGAGCTTTGGATAGAAAATGGCATCAGAGAACAGGACAGTGACACCCCAAAAGTTGTTCTCTAGGGAATATATATTAAGGACCCTTCCCCAGGTAACACTCCAAGTGCTGAGGAAGCTTTTGGAGTTTGACAGGTGAAATGAAGCTGAAAAATGCATCTGAAGTAGGGCACACTGATCCTCTGGCTCATTTTGGAGTGCACCGGTTTTAATACTCTATTTCCCTCTGTGTGTGTGTGTCCATGTCCCATTGCCTTTTGCGGCTGCTTTCATTCCAGTATTTGTGGTGAACAAGCACGCATATCTGTAACTCGGAACTGCTGTCCTCAGCTTGTCCTCAGCTCTGATGAGTCCATC
Source organism: Anarhynchus alexandrinus (assembly GCA_008711295.1). NCBI lineage: Eukaryota > Metazoa > Chordata > Aves > Charadriiformes > Charadriidae > Anarhynchus > Anarhynchus alexandrinus. The sequence continues at coordinate 2,352,378 of VUYV01000138.1, read as the reverse complement.
AGCGACACGTTCTGCATGAGAATAGCCTGGCAGAGGCACCCATCGGCTGATGGCTGCCAGGGGACACAGGCTGCCTCCTGGGGCAGGGACAGCCCTGGGGGCTCTGCCCGGGGCTCTGGGGACCATCCTCCGCCTGGCACCCATGTAACTAATCCAGACCATCACCCTGCAACCTTCTCTTGTATTTGAGTAAATCCTTTTCAAAAATGAGTGCTGGCAGAACCAAGCCCCCCTGTGCCAGTGCCATACCAGGGATCGTGGCACTTGCATGCCACGCTGCAGCCAAACCAGCATCCCAGGAGGTGGGACTGCCGAATTTCCTGGTGATTGTTTGGACAGGATGTTATGAGCACGTACCTCCACTTAAACTCTTCTTCTTGGATCCTGTCACTCAGCTTTCCCCAAGAATTTGGTTTGCTGCCTGGGAAACTGTTTAACCACGTTGGCTTCTCCCTCCTGCATGCTCACACAAGCACACACGCGTGCACTGAGACCATCCTTAATTAGTTCCTAAAGCATCACCCTAGAAAGACACAGGGAAGTAAAGATCAGTCGCAGGCTGCTCCTGCACAGCTAATCCTGGCACACAAACCAGACAGAAAATTGCCTCTTTCCTTGTTTCTCTTTTTTGGCCACACAGTACAGGTGAATGAATTTTGGTGGTTATGAAAGTGTGCAATTATTAATTGCAATTATTAATTTGCACTTAGGAAAATGTACGTAAGGCTCTATGCAAAATTTTAAGGCCAGGAATACTGTGTTCACACACACTGGCATCCCGTGCTACCCCGTCCATACATCTCCCTGAATGAGTTTTAGTTGAGATTAACTATTTTTTAGAGACAAGCATATGCTGTGGTTTTAAATGTGCCGATATGGCCAGTTGACCACAGAACCTGATAAATTGTTCCAGTGTGAAAAATCTGCACTTTGCTTTGAGATGTCCTAAATAGTTAGGGTCAAACCCTGCAAGCACCCTCACATGCATTTTTTTCAGCTAAACAACCCTATTAAATCGAGGTACACAGTTCCACCCCATGTATATGAAATAGAAAATCTCCCAGCTGGGGTATCTTCACAATGAAAGGCACTATAAAATTTCCTATGCTCTCATTTGCAATTGAAAGTGTCCGTAATAAAACAGAAGCTTTGTGGGCTGCCATAGTTTTACCTTCCACAAAGGCTTTTATACACTGTCCACTGTCCGTCTGCCTCCGTGAACACCTTCCCAGATAAAACGGATCAGACACATTCACACTGATAGTGAAATAACTGCTGGAGAGCTTATCTTCCTGCTCTTGGAAAGCTGTGAAATCGCAGCTTAAGGCAAGGGCGTCTTCAAGCATGGGATCAGCTCCATTGTTCCTGCGGGAATACATCCAGGTTTAGTATTTTCTGGGTCAAGGCCTTCCTCCCAAGCACAAACAGAAAGGAGACCACATAACAGAGGGTGAGAAGGTGATTTTACAACTCACATGCCTTCCTACAGGTCTCTGAACCAAGGATACCTCCTTTTTATGGGTTATGGTGAGAATGGGTTAAAATCTCGACATCTAGACGCTTTCTGCCCCTGGGCTGGCTAAGCCTGGAGCTGCCTCTTCCTTACCATCTATCACCCGTCCATCCCAAGGAGGTCCATCCCAAGGAGCGCAGCCATGGGACGTGATGGCCGCTTTGCCCCGGGCCACCCGCCACCCTGAGCCTGTGCCACTGCTGGGAGCAGCAGCCAGAGGGGAAAAATCACACCTGAGTTTCTGGTCCTCAGTGGAATTTTCAGAGGGAAAAGAAACCCGTTCACCCTATAAACTGCTTTTAAAAACATTTTATTTGAGGTTTTTGTACAGAAAACAACTCACACTACTCAGCTGTCAGCCAGATCTCCACCCCACAGGTGAAATTTAAGCCTCCGCACACGGAGGGTACCCACAGCTCTCTCCCTTTTTGCCTGTAGTTTACTCTCCACACGTACCAGCAACCACACAGTTTACTTTCCATGGAAGTGATCAAGTGCATAAAATTAAACACGTGGCTAAATACCTCTAGCACAGAGATCTTAGAATGAAGAGTAAACATTTATTGGCACAAACACACATATACATGTACCGCGGCTCGAATTTGGGGGTTCTACCGACGAGTTTTGGGTAGGAAAGCACGAGGCTGTCCCAGACCTTCACACTAAAAATAATTGTTCTGTAAGACCAATTAATGGCGCACGAAGCCATGCTGGGAGGTGAACCCGGCCACGCTCCCCCCTGCCCGCGCACGGCCTTAGGGCATGTGGCACAGCACCGCTGTGAGCCCCAGGGTGGGCAACCGGGCATGCTGGCCCACTGGTCACCCATCCCACCAGCCACCGGTCCCACTGGCCACCCGCCCTGTGCCAACGAGGGGCTCCGCCAGCACCGCGGCTGTGGCCACGGGGGCCGCCATGGTCCGGGCCGAGCGGCTGCTCCAGGGCACGGAGGGCGGCAGGACCCCCAGCGGGTACCCTCAGCCGCCCCCCCCGTCCCGATGCGGTGCGGGGTCGGTGGCAGCGGCGGTGCGGAAAGTGCGGCCGCCAATGCTCAGGCTGAGGCGGGCGCCGGCGCCGGGGCCGGGCGGGGGCGGGCGGAGCCGCGGCCGCCGCCATGGGGCTGCTCAACTTCACCCGCGACCCGGTGCCGGAGGCGGTGAGCGGCGACATGCACAACCTCAACCAGCTCAGCGCCCAGGTGGGGCCGGGCCGGGCCGGGGGAGGGCGGGGAGGGGCGGCGGGAGCAGCCCCGGCCCGGGATCCTGCGGGGCCGACGGCTCCAGGGCAGCCGCAGCCGGGGTCGGGGCGAGCCACCACCCGGGGTGCCGGGCCCAGCCGGCCCCGCAGCAGCTCCGGTACCGGGCCCGGACGGGCCCAGCCGGCCCCGCACCCCCAGAGCAGCCTCGGTACTGGGCGCCATCGGGCCTCCAGGCCCCGCAGCCCTGGAGCAGCCCCGGTATTGGGCCCAGTCAGGCTCTGCACCCCCAGAGCACCCCGGTACTGGGTCCCATCGGCTTCCAGGCCCTCTACTCCCAGAGCGGCCCCAGTACCAGGCCCAGTCAGGCCCTGTGCGCCCAGAACAACCTGGTGCTGGGCTTGGTCAGGCCCTGTAGCCCCAGAGCACCCCGGTACTGGGCCTGGTCAGGCCTCCAAGCCCCAGTGCCAGGGTCCCTGCTGGGTCTCAGCCCGCTCCGGAAGGGAACCGTGTTTTCTGGTGTCTGGGGCAGGGTTGCAGAGTGTGGCCCTGTGCTCAGCAGCACAGCCCCGCACCCAGCCGGGCGAGCCCCGCACGTGGCGGGAGCCTGTTTTTGAGGCTGCAAGGCACTCCGGGTGATGGAGGGGCTCATGTCGCACCCTGTGTGGGCTGTAGGGTCCTGTCGAGCACTGTTTTTTCCCGGTGGGACTGCATGGCATCGGGGTTGTCATTGCCACCCTGTCACCCTCTTGTCCCGGTCAGTGGTACATGTCTGCCTCTGGGTCGCCCACACACCGGGTGTGCAGCCATGTCGGAGAAGCTGTTTTAGCTCATGCTGAAGTTAGTGGAAGAGCTGTAGCTTTTTTGGTGTAGCTTGCCAGAACCATGGGTAACAGCCATCTCCGTTACATGGCTGACGACAAGGGTAGGATGGGATGAGCCATGTGCAGCAGCGGACCAGCCAGCCGTACCCAGAAGGTCACAGCCAGTGCCAGCGGAGGAGGGAGGGTGGTGGTGCTCTGCCCTACAGGCAGGCTCTCCAGCCCTGCCAGCTGCACGATTAGAAAACTGAAGGCAGTGACTAGACCTTTAACCAGTTCTTTTCCTTTCCAGAGTCAGTCTGGTTACCTCATGGGGTTTGTGATACAGAGGTGTTTGCATCTTTTCCCACTCTCAGTTTTTGGATTACACAGGACAGAACAGCAGCTTCCAATTAGCCAAGGGTCACAGCAGCCCCGTGCAGTGCCAGCTGCCAGCTGCTCAAACCCTTTGAGAGTCTCTGAAAAGCATCCATGAGCAAATTCCATCCATAGGCATCTTGTAATGCTGAGGACTGGGGTACCTTACCAGCACGGGAGGTCAAATTCTTGGACCAATCTACTGGGGGCGGGTGGAGCTGCATCAATGTGGTAAATCACCACCTAGTCGCCGTGGTGATGAGGATGACAAAGTGCTGAGAAATGATGCGTGCTGATGCCCAACTCCATAACACTGTCCTGTTCTTCCACAGCAATTCTCAGCGCTGACTGAAGTGCTCTTCCGCTTTCTAACAGAGCCCAAGGAGGTAAGGCATGTGCAGAACTCCAAGAAGTGTGTGAATGCAGCTCTCTGGTGAGAAACATGCAGAGGTAAGATTGTGTCTCTGCTCTTTCTCTTGAGCAGGTAGAAAGGTTTCTGACTCAGCTCTCAGACTTTGCCACCATGAATAAAATCAGCTTGGGCCCCCTGAAAAACATTGTCAAAAGTATTCTTCTGGTACCTAATGGTAAGTGATACATTTGCATATGCTACCCTGAGGCCAAAACTATTGCGTCCATTCCTGCATGCTGCTAAAGTGTGTCTTCAGAACTGCAGTGCACTTGGTTTGCACAATAAGTGCTAACAGTAGCTAATAAATGGCTTAGCATTTAAGAATCAGAAATTCTCCTGTTGAAATGTCCGTTGGGTGACTCGGGCTTTGTATTCTTTACACCCTGCCTGCACACACATTTCACAGGCTTAACTAAACTCACTTAAATATCTATGCATTAAATGCAAGCACAACACCGTGACAGTGCTTGGTTTAACTTGTGCCTGTAAATCTGTTTTTTCCAGACCCGTGCAGCCTTATGTTGGCACTAAATCTTTGTAGGAACTTCTGTCCAAGTGGCCCAGTGCTGTAATTCCTACAAGGACAAGCGCTGTTTGAGACAGATAAGACAGTGTACACACCCCTCTAGAGTGGGCTGGAAACCGGCATAGTTCTAGGCCATGTAAAGGAGACATTTGTCCTTGCAGTCTCGTTTTAGAAAAACACTTACGTGCCCAGCAGTTTCTCATTCATAAATAGTGGGGAAGAGGGGCAGGAGGATTCCCCTTGAATACCCCAGACTCCAGCACTTTATGAGATTACTCTGATGTTGTGGCTGCCGTTTGACATGATAATGCATCAAACACCTCCACTGCACGTTCATCCCATTGATCCTTCTTGTTATTAATAGTCCCTTGCTATTATCCTTCCGTCCTGGGTTTCCCATAGCTTTCTTCACAGCAGTGAAGCCGTGTACAACTGTTTCCTGCATTTGGTCTAAACTTTCATTCCACTACTTCAAGCCATTTCTTCTGTCCAGGAGTAGCACTGGATAATTTCCTTTCCTACAACTGTCCTGGGGATATTTAATGTGGAACCAGCATTTTCTCCCTTCCTGATTCTAGCCTAGGCACACTCGGTCTCATCGTTCTTGTTCGTGTGCGCTGACTCCAATCCCGTTGTAACTTTTCGTTGGCTCTGGGATGCCACAGAGAGTATCGGAACAGATTACAGCAGATAACTTTGCCTATGCGCTACACAGACGGAAAGCCACGTGGGACTGGCAGTCTCTTTGAATTTATGAGATTCCTGCTCTTGGCTTTAGAGAACAGAATCCTTGTAAACTTCCATGTGCTGCCTGTGCCCCAGAACAAAGGAGGCAGGCACAGCGGGGGAAAGTGTTATATGCACACGTTCACACCCATAATCCAAAACACAGCAGGTAGGTCAAATTAGTAGCCTGCCAGCCTTAACAGTTCTCCTTTAACAAGCAAAGCTTCTATAGGAGGGAAAGCAGCAACTTCAAAACACAACCGCTGCTGCTGTTTCCATGGATACCCGCAATGAAATCTCTCCCTCTCTCTCTCTCTCGGGCACTTCCATCGCCCTGACTTTTAAAGCACTGGGCATCTGCAAAGATACCGGCAGGCACAACTGTATTTCCTATCTTGACGAGCTGTGGTTTGTTTCAAAACACAGTCCAAGAACAGAAGCTTTCTATCGCAGGGTCTCCGTCCCAGCATTTGTTTGACTCGGTAAAGATTGCTTTGACTCAGTAAAAAGTGATTTTTCTTCCTTGCATTGTTTATTCAGGTGCCCTGAAGAGGAATCTGTCTTCCGAACAAGTCAGAGCAGATTTTATTGCTCTAGGTAGGTCACCTGACTTTCACTAAATAAAAGATAATTAATATTTATCACATATAGTAATCTCATATGGTTTCTCCCACAGGCCTCAGTGAAGAGAAAGCCAGTTATTTTGCAGAACAGGTATTAATACATTTTTGCTTGTCTCTAAGCTAACAAAATGTCAGTCTTTGAGTGGGAACTTGTAAAACCCCACTGGGCTACTGAGATGTGTCAGCACTGTGGGTATTTTCTTCAAAACCAGCTCAGAATTTTGAACAGATAACTGATAAGGATAACTTTGTCTAATGCCATGGCCTCTACCTAATCAGTTTAGTGAATCCTGCACTTCTGTGTGGCTTTCATTTGATTGTTTTCCTGCTTTGCATGCCTTGAGCCCTGGGGTCATGCAGTTACACGAACACATGACTTTTTGCGCAGATATTGTTACACTGAACCAGTGTTAAAACAAAAACAGTGAGTTTCATTTACAGAAGTGACAAGGCAGATGGAAATCCTAGCAGGACTCAAACATCTTTGAAAACCTTCCCGACCACATTAGTTTGCCCCTTTGCACACCTCCGCTTTGGGCTTCTGCCATCAGTCTCCCTCATTTCTGACTTGTGTTGAAATGACGAGTAGCATAAATGGGGGCCTCTCTGAATTGATTGCTTGTGTGTGTTTTGCTCTTGCAGTGGAAGGTGAATTCCCCCACCCTAACACGCCTGGCTGTTGGTCAGACGCTGATGATTAACCAGCTGATAGATATGGAGTGGAAGTTTGGAGGTAAGAGAGCTAAAACATAAACGGAACGGGTTGGGAAACGCAACAGCAGCTCTCAGCTAAATAACTTTTTATTTCACAGTTTAGCTAACAGATTATCTCCTTTCTTTTCTTTCTGGCTCACAGTGACTGCTGGGAGCAGTGAACTGGAAAAAGTGGGGAGTATCTTCTTACAGGTAAATCTCCTACATCAGAGAGTTCAGGTTGTAGTGCAGTTAAGGAACAAGCTACGGCCAGGCATGGGGGAAGCACTGGCTGTGAGAGGAGCTAGCGGAAAGCTAGATCTCACAGGAACAAGCTCTGCAACAGTGCATCTGCTTCAGTCTTCTGAGTGCAACTGCCAGCAGATAGCAGGCACACTGCTATTTGTTTCTCTTCTGAAGACATCATGTATCACAGAAGCGTAGCCCACTCTGAAAAGCTGTTCAAAAACCTCAACCTAGCAAAGGTCACGCTATCTTGGGGAGGGAGGGGGAATGTGATCATTTATAAAGACTTCCAGAGATCCTCCCAATGCCTAAGGAATCTATTCCTACAGTGACACTTCCCAAAAAGCCTGTTAAAGATGCGTGTGCTTTGCAGCAGTCTGCCCGTCTGAAACTCACAGCAGACTCCTGTACTTCTGTCTTTTCATGGTGCTCAGAATACAGGTCTCTCTGAATTAAAATACCTCTGCTTTTTCTTCCCCCAAGCTGAAGCTGGTGGTTAAAAAAGGGACCCAAATGGAAAACATATATATAGGTGAGTTAACAGTTCTGGAAAAGAAGCAAGCATTTGAGTACACGAAAGCAGAGCAGCAGCTTAGAGCTCCCGGGTGTTGCTGGAGGTGGGGGAGCTTTGGGCGCGGACCCAGCAGGGGTCACTGCGAGAGCATCACTGGGGGATGCTGCGGCTGCTCCTGCCCTGGCCTCGCCCCGCCGCAGTCACTCCGAAAGTATTTAGGAACACCGACTGTTGGGCAGTCTTCACATCTTTGCGTAAGTAAATATAGATACGCCATGCAGCCGTGAAAAGCGGTCAGAGGAGCGTGGCAGATGAAAGTAAACAATTCCCAAGTGTCAGTTGCTGTTCGGAGAATCCTAGCCCAGAACCCCCCCCCACGCAGCGCAGTTGGTGTGAAGAAACAACTGCAGAGAGCTGAAGTGTCTAATCCTGCCTAGCTTAGGTGAACGCAATTTGCTCCGCAGTAGCACCATGATGGCTTTTCCAATGTTGGAAGTGTAACCTGAAATCTAAGACTTTATGCCCCTTTTTTTTTTTCATTCCTGCAGAGTTAACTTTGCCCCAGTTCTACAGTTTTCTGCATGAAATGGAACGGGTCAAAACCAGTCTGGAAAGCTTCAGCTGAAGCTGCATAGGCCTGACCAGATATCTGTCCAGGATGTTTAATTTCTCTTTGTGGGCTTGCAAATCTGCTCTTTCCTGGCTGACTCTTGACACCCTGATAAGAGAAGACAAGGCTGTGCAACGAGCAGTGGTGTGATGGCCCAGAAGGACCCATCAGTCCTTCAGAACCTGAAACTTTGGCAAGTGTTTCAAAGAAACTACAAGTCCACTCAACTGTTTTTTAATACTATTATGAGAAATTGTGGTCAGAAATATGTGGATACTTGTATTAAAATAGCAAAGAAATAAACCCATTCCCATCCTGTTCCGTTTGTATCAATCTGATTTTTTTGAGAAAAAGAGAAACAGAAGCATAGAATAATTTTCAAACTTGGAAGAATTAAGCAGAGAGGACAACAGAGCAAGGAGAGCATCTAGCCTGGGGAATCATTTAATGCTCACTTCCAAGCCTCTCACTTCTCGTGTATTGAGAAATGGATTGATTATGTCCTCCCCAATCGTGCCCCATTATGGAAAAGTATATCAGTGGTAGATGATTTTAAATCTTAAACAACCAAACATCTGCCTCCGTGCACAGGGAGAACACCACCTCAGGGGGCGACTAGATAAATGTGGTTTGTGTGCGCTGGGCTCTAGCAAGCAGCTCTTTAATCGACATCGCACAGGTAGATCCAGCCCGTTTCCTGGCAGACGTACATCTAAACCCCACAAGGCACCATTAGCTCGACTCCTCAGTTGTGTAACAGCGAGGATGAGCTCTTCATCAGGAAGCAGAGGGGTGCCCCTGACCTGACACGGGGGCAGTGGAAGATGTTGTGTTCACTGAGGTTCCTTCCGTGTCCAGACTGTTTAACTGTCCGGTGCCTCTTGGCAGTCCAAGCTCGCTGGAGCCTCCTCCCACGGCACAGAGCTGAATGAAGCTCCCTCTTACAGCACACCGCTTCCACCGTCGGGATTTCCTGAGGCACCTCTGTGTCCCTGATGACTCACTTGGCGGTCACAGTGGAGGGAATAAACTGCAGCACTGGGGAAGATACCGGCAAGATCCTCTCCGTTTCCAGCCTGCACCTGAACTAATTCACTGTCCTGCAGCATCCTGCAAGTCTGCTGTGGGACAAGCAGCACTGCGGCTGCCTGTGCCTGCATCTGCTTCCAGTTAAAGCCACGCACAAAAAGTCAGTTTCTGGGAGAAAGGCGTCACAAAGCTCCCTGCAACTCACAGCTTTACCCGCAGGTTTTCAGCTTGCAGAAAACCCAGCATTTTTCTGCACTGCATTTCGTGCGGTCCTGCATGAGTGACCAGAACCAATAACGAGTATAGGCTGAGCCCTGTGTTTGGGAAACAGCTCAGGGAATCCCGCTGGCAAACCTGGGGACAGTATTTGCATATTTATTTTCCTACGTATCAAGCCATTCACAAGCATTTCAAGCTTTATCACATGATTACAGTAAATCTAAAAAAAAAAAAAATCCTTAGAAATAATGTTCTGCAGAATATTTCATCTCCTTTTGGGTGGCAGGAGAAGCTATTTCAGGGAGGAAGAAAAAGTCCAAAGGGCTGCTTTTTCAAGACGAAAGGAATTTTTCTGCCTTACGTTTTCTGCTGCCTGTTCCTATTATTTCTCCTTGCCCTCCTGGTGCCAGGGCGGCACCACTCAACCCTATCCGGTTACAGCGGGAGGTGGACCGCGGTGATGCCGGAGAAGATGCCAGGCTCAGTTGTGGGTCAGGAATCCGCCACCCCACCGCGCTCCTCCTCCTGCCCGGTTGGGATTAAGCCGCTCGGGGCTGACGCACGCCGCGGCCCGCTGACCCCAAGCGCAGGGGTCACCTCCATGCTGCTCCACAATCCCCACGGGCATCTCTGATCAGCGGCATTAGAGAGCGCTGCCGCCGCACCGCCGGGACGTGGCGTGACCTTCGTGCTGCCACCAGCAGTCCCTGGTACCCCGGGAGCGCCCTTTCATCCCACGCACTTGGCTGTGCATGAGCCGAGCTGGCAGCCCCGGCGGGGAAGGGGCACCGGGAGGGAGCCGGCTCCGGCAGCACCGGCACGGGGCGACGCCAAACGTGGGGGAACTGGGTCGCTCTCCCAATCGGGCCAGCCAGGCGCTGGGAAACACAGCGAGACAGCCATGCCTTTCCTGCACAGCGTGGCCCCGGCTTTGCCACCAGCACACGGGGTGATGGCGAATACCCAGACCCCCACACTGGGACTCGGCGAGCACAGCCCGGCACAGCCATGGGGAGGGTTGAGTGGGGACCGAGACGCAGCTGGGAGGGAAGGGGCTGCCACGGTGCTCGTTTTGCCCGGCTTTCCGGGCGGCCCCGCGGTGCTCGGTGTGCGCTGCCTCTTCCGGCTGCCCGTCAAGCCCAGCCAGCCGAGAGCTAATCTCCACGGGACAGCGGGCGCAGGGGAAACAGGGGCCTCTTACAGCTTGGGGTGAAGCTAACTGTACTCCTGCAGCGGTTTGCCTCCCCGAGGACTTTCCCGGCCCATTTCCTCTGGGGGCGGCCATGCCGCAGCCCCCTCGTTCCTGCCCAGGCCCCCGCTGCGGGGGGAGACGTGGGCTCTCCCGGCTGCAGCACGGCCCCGAGCGTGGGGGCTGCAGTGGGGCAAGAGCAGCTCTGCTGTGGCGAAGCTGCAGCGCAGTCACCTCCTCGCATGCTTAGATGCTCGTGTAGCCCCACTCACTGCAGTGGGGGCTCTCTGCCACCTCAGGGACCACCTTATTATACCCCGGGCTGCCAGGCAGTCTCTCCTGAACCCAGGGGATGTGGCAGAGCGGTCCCCAGGAGCCAGGCTGCAATAGGTCCTGTGCTCCCAGGCATCCCACACACTCATCCCTGCCAGACTCCTGCAAAACCGCACCAGAGACTGAGAGGGGTCTGTCGCTTCCCGGCACCAATTCAATGCAGTTGTGATTCTCAACCGTGGCAGATGCTAATGACCAAGGGAGCCAGGGTGTGTTCGGATGCGGCATCTTCTCCCCACTGGAAACAGCGATGCTGTTCCCTTCACGTGTGAAGGAGCCCTCCAAGCCCCGAGAACAAAAGCCTCGGCAGCGCCTGCCGCCCTCCCCCTGCTCGGAGGTGGTGGAGCAGACGCAGGCTCCGCTTCCGCTGCAGCCTCGAGCCCACAGGCCGGCGGGGAAGGAAGGAACCGGGGCTCGCTGCCTGCTCTGCCTGACCTTGAGCAGGTCGCGTGAGAACCAGCAGAGCTCCTGCGGGAGGAGCAGACCTCTCCTGGAGCCACCCCATGCCAAGGACTTTGCAAGCTCGGTCTTTATCCCCGTCCCAGCTTTCCTGTTTGCAAAACAGGGTGACAAATCTCAGGGTTGGCCAACATTGGGAATGAGCCGTGGCAGGCGAGACAAGCTGGGGAGAAGAGCCAGCAGGCAATGGTCCTAACAGCAGCCCGGAGGTGAGCCCCATGCCAGGCAAAGCCCGCAGCTTGCGGTGAGGCTGCAGCAGCGTGTGCAGGTGCTCGGACCCGGCGCAGCTGAACGCCAGCCCTGGGGGAAAGGGAAAGGTGTTGCCTCCACGGTGGCGTGAATCCCACAAACAGCAGCACGGCTGATGAAGCCAGTCCTGCCCCTCCTCACCCCACACTGTTCCCATCCCCAGTTCCTCCAGGTTTTGGGGCCATGCAGCACCCAGGCTGTCACCGAGCAAAACCATCAGCTGCAAACCGCAGCTCCCCAAATTTATTTGTCTGCCTGGGAACAGCAGTCCTGAGCACTTAGGAGGCCCCAGGGCAGAGCCACCACCCTGCGGTGCCACATGAGTCCTTGGGGACAGGGACCTGCAGGGGGTGCATGGGGCTACCTGGGGCTCCCATGGCCAACGGTCCAAGGAGAGGCCCTCAGCATTTGCATCCCTTACCGGGAGCGGACAGGCGAGCACAGCGCTCAGTGCAGCACTGTGGCGTTGCTGAGGGGACACTCCCCAGGAACACACACCCCAAGGCTCAGCCTGCCTTGGGACAGGCTTCTCCTGCGCCCACCCTGCTCGGGATACGCAGGGAGGCATCCCACCCTGCCTGGGAAACTGAGCTGCTGCCTCCCAGTCTTGCAGGAAAGGGGAGGAGGGGGGGGAACTGGTGGTGTCCAAGGCAGTGGAAATATTCCTAGCATGTCCTCTTCTCCTAAGCCTTGCCATCTCTCTAGGCACTTCTTTGTCCAGGCACACTGGGAACAATTGGGGTTGCTCAGCCAGACCGCAGGCTGTCGATCAGCAGAGGGAATGAATGCTGAGGCATAAGGAACCCATCTTCTTCCGCAGCACCGGGAGGTGGCCACCAGAAACAGGGCCTGTGGCACAACAGCACAGGCAGCAAACAATTCCTGGGCACCAGCACCAGTACCAGCCCTGAGAAGGACAGCAGGAGCTCATCAGCCCATCCGAGAAGCAGCAGACCAGGAAGGGATCACCGGGTTTCCCCAGACCTCACTGCAGAACTGGGGGCTGGTGGCTGCACGTTTGGCATGACATGGATGCCCTGACGGCCGGTGCCAAGATCTCTGTGTGCACCCATGTTGCCAGCCCTGACCCAGCCCTGAGCACCCGCTCTGCGGTGGCTGAGGAGCAGAGTCTCAAGGGCCATTTTGGAGCCCAGCCCACAGAGGAGCCCTGCAGGCTCTGGGGTCAGGGCTGGGCTGGCGCCTCACAGCACCCTCGGGGCAGCCCTATCTGGGACTGGTTGCAGGCATAGCTTCATTACCAGCACCCAGCCCTGCCATGACAGACCCATCCTGTCCGCACCATCCTGGTCCAGCTGCTCCCCTCTGTGACACCCCGAGCGGCTGCAGGCTCGTGCGTGGCGGGGGGAGCGCCCTGCCAGCCGCTGGCCGAGGCAGCTTGGCTACCATTTCCCAGCGCTCCCCTGCAGCGCTCAGCTCCATTTTATAGGGCTGCTCTGTCCCAGGGGCATCGCTGCCGCAGCGCAGCCGCTAACGAGGTTATCCCCGACCACGCCACCGAGTTCGCCATGGAAAGAGAGGGAAAGCAAGGTTAACCCTTGTGCTGCTGAGACATCTCGCAGCTCTGGGGAATATCTTTGTTTGAACGCACCCTCTTAACAAGTCCCAGTGGTGATCAGCTGCTGCAAAACACCAGGCGAGGAGCCCCTGTGCCATGACCCATGCCAGCCCCTGCACCACGGCATCCCCCCTCTCAGAGCATCCCCCACATCTGTAACAGCACTGAGTGCTGAGGCAGCGCCAGCCCCTGTACATGGTGCCCCTGAGCTGGGTTTTGGGGCAGCAGCCCGAGGAAGGACTGCACGCATCCCTATCAGCAGCTGAGCCCAAATCCTTCCCTAAGCTTTGTTTCATGCTGGTGGTGAGCGGGATGGTGAATAACGAGCCGGGTACTTCCAGCCTGCGGACAGGAGGTGTTGCTTGACTGAGGCCGCTGGGAGCACTGCTATCCACAGGCACCATGGCACTGCTCCCCTTTCTGCGTGGAAATTTGGGGGCTGCATGCAAGGTCAAGGACCCTTCCCTTGCTGGGACACTGCTTCACACCACCACCGGGCTGGCCAGACCCACCCTCCCCTGGGGATGGGGACTGTCCCTGCACACTCACCCCATGGCTGTGGGGTCTGGGTGGGATGAGCGGTGGGTGGGTGAGCGCAGGCAGCGCTCCCCAGGGAGCGCCAGCCGGGACAGCCCCATTTTCCCCACTCAGCATCCCCGCGGGACCGGGTTTGGGGTGGGGGTCCCCAGGCAGAGCCCCTCCCGCCCTCCCCTAGTTTCCTCCGTGCCTCACATCCCCGCAGAGCCCCTGCAAACTCACGGCACCGCGGTGAACCGGGCGCTGCTCCCCGCATCGTTCCCCCCC
>VUYV01000138.1:2319422-2333728 GCA_008711295.1 Anarhynchus alexandrinus | reverse complement strand
CAGGGGTATTTAAAAAAAAAAAAAAAAAAAAAAAAAAAATTAAAAATCCACTTTGCGGCTTTTGCCGTGGAGGAGCCGGAGCCGTTCCCCGAGCGGTGCTGGGCTGCGAAAAAAACCAAAACCCGACAAAACAACCCCGCCGGTCGGAGGGGAAACCGGAGGATGGAGAGAGAAAGAGAGAGAGAGAGAGATGCTCTCCGGTGGTGATTATCCGGCCGAACCCTCCCCGCATATCGCAGCCATAGCAACAGCGATGGGCTGTCCCAGCCGGAGTCTGCAGTGCAATAAAAGGAGAGAGAGGGACGCAGGGAAAGAAAGAGCCGCGCGTTGCACTGGGCAATCTCCTAAGGGGTTGGCACAAACAAACAGCAACTGGAAGCAACTGGAGCCAATCCCCCGGCTCCCTTTGTAATGCTTTCTGACACAGATTCCCTCTCCGTGGCTGACTTTGCAAGTTTCCCCATCCTCTTCCCCTCCTCGCGCGGCTCCTTTTCATGCGACTAAATTATACACGAGAGGAGGGACATGCTGGAAATTCGAGTGAAAAAATAAAAATGTGCGGGTTTGTGCAGGCGGCTGCAGCCTGGCCGCCTCCAGGACTCCTCCCGCGAGCGAAGAGGGACAGGACCTGGTCCCAGGTCAGTAACGTTTAAAGCCCGTGAATTTTGAAACCACCAAGAAAAAGGCTTTTCCTGTGGAGAGCAGGAGAGCAGCAGTGTGCAGACCGGGGCCGTGCCTGCGGTGAGCCCGCGGTGGGTGCCGGGACCGCGGCCCCTCCACGAGCGGCGGCTGCTGTCCCAGCACGCAGCACCCTCGGGGACGGAAGACTATGCATTCACTTCCCCTGAGAAATGTCTTGTTTAGGGGCCAGTAAAAAATATGCAAATCTGGCAGGGCTGGGCCTCTGAGCCTCTAAGGCAGCCTTCCTCCCCCCATCACTGCCGTGCGATGGGAGCTGAGCCCTGAGCAGCAGAGGGAAGGGAAAAGGCAGGGCCGGAGGGAGCGTGGGGGCGGCGGGGGCGGCTGTAGGCTGAGATTTGGGATGCCGTGGAGCAGGATGGGGAGATGCGCGCGGGATAGCGGCTCCCCCAGACAGCGGGCATGCGGAGAAGGCTCCTGCTCCCTGCAAGCCCGGGTGGGTGGAGCGTGCTGTCACTTTTTGGTGCTGGGCAAGCCCGGCATCGCTGTCGCAGAATTGCTGCCTGTGCTCTGATGAGTCAGTAACGGCGCTGCCACGTTTTCCTCCTACCAGGCAGCATCCCGTTGCGGGTCGGTCATGCTCCGCACTGGGATGCTCCCGCACAGGCGGTGCTGGTTCAGCTCCGGAGCCACGTGGGTGGGTGAATCTCCGGCAGCGACTCTCCGGGGAAGCCCCTCTGGAGCAAAGGGCTGCGCAGGGATGAGGACACTGACCTGCAACTCGGGCGAGACGCGGAGCGCCTGGCTCAGGCGGCAATCCCACGGGACACGGGCATGTTCCTGTGCCTGCGTCCCACCTCCTCTGCCAGACAATGAAACACTGCCCTCCTTCCCAAGTCGCAGCAGAACAAATAAAGCAAGCGCCATATGGTGCCAAGACATGTTGGAAATGGGGCCAAGCCCAGGAGGTAGGGGAGATGGCAAGCCTCCATCCCCACACCAGTCCCCATCTTGAGCTCCAGGCCAGGACTGGCCCTGGGGGAGCACTGGACCCGCTCATCCTACCCCCGCAGCCACTGCCCCACTCCCCAGGCTGCCGGGCACAGCTCCGCATTTCAGCCATGGCTTTGCAGTGACTCACTCGCCCTCCTCCCTGCCTGCAGTCTTGGGGAGAATGGAAATGAAAGCTGTCCCCAAGAGCTTTTCTTCCTGTAAGGGCTGGGCTAGGGACACGGGCGTCACCGCTGGACTGGCACTGAGGCACCGTCAGGAGATAACACCCTGCACCCTGCCACAGGACAGTGCATGTCCCCTTAGCCTTCCCCCAGAATTATGAATAGGAGCAGAAGGTGCAGACAGCTTGTCCCCTAAAGCCCCTGCAGCCCTGGGGCTGGAGGAGAAGCTTCCCCACACCTGCAGGACACCAAAGGTACAGGACCCTCCTGTGAGCAGAAAATGGCATCATCTTTCTACCTGCCACAGCAATCCTCCCGCCTGGACACGCTCCCAAAGACCTGCAGCTCATGGATGCCCCGTGTGTTTTCAGGCAAGTCACCTCCAAACACAAGTACCTAGATGTGAGATACCTCCAAGCAGAGCTGGGCATCCCGATGGCTGGGCTTTCAGAGGTGCTGAGCACCTGCAGTTCCCTTACAGCCAGCTCCCTGGAGCAGATGGTCCCCAAGCACCCAGTCCAACCTGGCTGCCTGAGGCTAGGGTCTGACCCAGGACAGCAGATCCCAGAGCTTCTTCGAGGGCTGGATGTGATGAGCTCCTGAGGGAAGAGGGGCTTCAGGAGTCCCTCCAAGATCTAACAGGTTCTTCTGCAGGTTTAGCAAGCAGCCGCCAGCCTCAGCCATGCCTGGGAGCTCCCTTTGCAGAGCCAGCGTGGTACATACCCGCCTGCCACCCTCATTTGTCCCATTCCCTCTGCAACAGCCTCAGAGAGGGAAGCACTCGGCTCTGCCCTCCAGGCCGACTGAATCAAAATTAGGATCTCTTGAAGGTTTTGTAGCCATGGGGCTCAACTCTATCACTCGCTAATGCGAGTGGATCATTTGCACCTGAGTCATGCCGATGAGAATCATGTAAGTTGTGCAAGCAAAGGAGTTTATTGAATCATACACAAAAATGTAGGGATGATAAGGATCAAACGGGACCGGAGCAGCCCACAGTTCTCTCCCTGCCGTCCACCTTTGTTTAAAGAGGCAGCTCTGCCTCACGGAGAGTCCCACCAACCTGGCCCTGGTCCCTACCTGCCACCGGCCTCCAGCAAGGTGCTCAGCCTCTGGAAATGCTCTGCACCAACTAATGCTTGCGGGGTGCTCTGCAGATGCGAAGCGCTGCATGAAGATGTTCTGCATTATTATTTATTGCCAGTGTTATAGATAATGGGAAAAGCAAGAGGCAGCCTTGTCCTGCACAGCCTACCTAGACTTCTGCAGAGGGAACGTGGCCCCAGTGGAGGGTCCTGGCTGAGATGCTGTTTGTTGGCCGGCGGCCGTGGAGGTCTGCAGTCATCATGGTCCCAGCTCCACTCGGACTTCCTACCCCACCACGTGCCGATAAACAGAAAAAAACGTACAATAGATGCATTGAAGTTCATAGTTGAGCAGAGTACAGCAGTGTCTGGTCAGAAGGGGAACTTCTGCATTATTTTTTTCTCTATTAATTCAGAGGTGGGAATTGGCTGAAACAAGGACAATCCACGGGGACGGATCTGGATTTTTTAACACCCCCAGGGTTAGATCCAGGGCAGGGTTAAATGTCAGTAGGCAAAAGAACAGCAGCAACACCAGGAATAAAGGGGATGTGGGTGTTGTGGGCAGACGTTAGTTGCACAGGCTGACTCCTAGGAGCAGAGGAAGGAGTTGCCAGGAGGTATGGGGTCAGGGCATGCCATGTCCCCTGAGATGGGCATCACTGGGAAAGCATGTGCAGCTGCAAGGTGAGGCTGGGAATCCCGGGTGGATCACCAGCCAGCAGCTGGCAATGGGCTCCACCAGCACTGCTCATGCACCAGAGCCATAGAGGAGGTCATGGTCTGGAGCACCTCTCCAGTGAACACAGGCTGAGAGAGTTGGGGGTGTTCAGCCTGGAGAAGAGAAGGCTCCGGGGAGACCTTAGAGTCCCTTCCAGTGCCTAAAGGGGCTACAGGAGAGCTGGGGAGGGACTCTTGATCAGGGAGGGGAGCCACGGGACAAGGGCTAATGGTTTTAAACTGAAAGAGGGGAGATCTAGATTATATATTAGGAAGAAATTCTTTCCTGTGAGGGTGCTGAGCCCCTGGCACAGGTTGCCCAGAGAAGCTGTGGCTGCCCCATCCCTGGAGGTGTTCAAGGCCAGGTTGGACGGGGCTTGGAGCAACCTGGGCTGGTGGGAGGTGTCCCTGCCCATGGCAGGGGGCTTGGAACTAGGTGATCTTTAAGGTCCCTTCCAACACTAACCGTACTGTGATTCCATGATCACCCTGCAGAGCAACCACCCACCTTTCCCCAGGGGTACCCCGTAGCTGGGGCATGTACCGGCCGGTCATGGCACTGACACCGCAGCTGCACGCACAGGACGGCGCCTGAGCGCTGCAGGGGTGAGCAGCGTGCACAGTGCAACCCAGCAAGTCACCGAGCTGCAGGCGGTGGCAGTGCAGGCAGGGAGTGCAGGCAGCACTGCTGGCAGCAGCCAGGGCTACAGGCAGCAGCCTTCCCAGGGGGGAGAAGCCAGGGAAGCCCTGGGTCCATGCCATGTCCCCGGGACCTTGCAAGGCCCCTGACCGGTGCAGACGGTCCCGAAGGTGACGGGGTTTGCACCAAGGGATGCGTGCGCCCCAACGCCGCGCCGGCCAAATCCTGCTCATCAGCAGACAGTCCCGGGGCCTGCGCCTGGCGGGAGGTATCGCAGGATTGGGCCCAGAGCAATCTGTTCAGATAGAAGTGGGTGGTAAATTAATGGAAATGGGAGAACAACTCCCCTGTAGCTCCAAAGCGGGGCGTTATCAGCAAGCAGAGCTCTAACGAGCCACGGAGAAGGCTGGAGCCCTCCGTGCCATTTCATCGCTGCTGCTCTGCGTCGGATTTCCCAGGAGCCCTGCAGCCTTGGCCTCATTAATTATGCAAATGAAAAGGTGTTGCCAATGCGCCATCCCTAGGTAGGATCCCTGTGACTGAAGTTGTGCCCCGAACGGCGGCCGCTCCCCCTGCGTTTGGGCAGGGAGGGTCCGGGAGCACATCAGGCAGGATGGATGTTTGCAATAATTATCCAGTCATCCCCTTCAAGTGTACTGCAGCCATAGCAACAGACAGATGTTCTGTCCCAGCCAGAGTCCACAGCGAGCTGGGGAGAGAAGCACAAAAATTAACCCGTTCAGCCCCAGGACGATACAGAATCCGCTTTATTCTGGGACCAGACCAGACCTCAACATCCCTGAGAAAATTCTAGGAAATCGGGCAAAGAACCAGCCACACATCTCCCAGATAAAATCAACAGAAATTGCCCCAGTGCTCACTCAGCCACTGTCTGACCCAAAAAGTTGAACGGAAGAAGCAGCATCCTGCAGGCTGGTGGCCTGGCTCTGCCGAGCACCCCGGTGCCTCTCCTCCCGTTACGGGTAACGAGCTCTGCTCACGCTCAGCGTCTCCCGGGGGCGATGCTGCAGGCGAGGCTCTCCAGGTCTGGTGGTAACGAGCCTTCAGAGACGTACGGCACCGGGGAACCTGCTCAGGGACGGCCACCAGCAGCACGTTTTCTGCGGTCAACATCCACACAGCGGCCACAGCATAGACCTCACTGGGCACCCAGCTGGGCAGGGAAGGGGACAGATGAGCCACGCGGATGAGCATCCACTGCTAAGTTAACAGCTGCGTCGAAGCGTTTAAAGTATTAGGAGGTGGGATACAGCCAGGCTGAAAAATAGCCGACATTTCATTATCCCGCTGCCGCACGGGTTTCCAGGATTCAGCCCGAGTCCATTAAATCCCACCCAGAAATATCATCACAAGGGCCCTCGTGCCCACCAGCACACTGAAAATTTCAACCCAGTTTCTCCTGGGGGCCCTGATGAGCAGGCAGCCCTCCCCAGGCACGAGGTCTCTGCTGCCTCCTCCCTTCCCCACCAGCCAGTGATGCCTTAAAGCACTAGTATTTAAATGTTTTAAGCTAAAGGCCAGACCCCCACCTCGCAAAAGGATCTGAGCTGCCCACCCTGGCCAGGACTCACCTCTCCCCTTCCGTGCCGGCCGTGCCCAGAGGTCCCGCAGAGGCAGCGGGGATTCCTCAGAGCCCAGAGCAATCCCCTGACCTCAGAGCAGTGTAAACAGGCTCATGGGAAAGCCCCGTCCAGATGTTTGCAGCTGCAGATGCTGCTGGAGCGCACCCATGGTGAGGATTTCAAAGGACGATGGGACCGGGGGAGGACAGCCCAAGCAGATGTGCCTGGAGGGACGGATTACACCTGGAGGAAAGGAGATAACCCTCTCCTCTCGGCTGGTGGAGCAAGACAACCCACTGCCCTGCACACAAGCACAAGTGTGAGAGGTCACAGGAACACAGTTTCACTTCCCAAACTGTAAGACTATTTTTGGTTCATATTACTTCCCTTCTTGTCCTCTGTCACACAGACAATGAGAGCTCCAGCTTGCAGAGGGCATCCCGTCTCCTCAAGGCTCGCCTGGTGACAGCTTGTACCGCGTTAGCACAGCCTATCCTGGAAATCTGTGGTCTCCCCGTTGGGTTTTTTCTTCTTTCTCCTGAAGGAAAAAAAAAAAAGAAGCAGAGAAGGGTAAATTTGCTGATCTTGAGACTGAGGGAGACGTGGCATCATGTGCAGTCACAGAGGATGTGGGCAGGTGCCATCAGACTTCCCCACGCAGCTCTGGAAATGTAGCTCAGTCCTGATCCGCAGCTCCCTGGCTGTTCCTGTCCCGGGCTCCCACACAGCCCTGGCAGCTGGTGGGTATTTCGGTCCTCACCACAGCGCTCAGGCTACTGCACTCCTTCTGTGGTTTCTTCCCCCAAGCACATCAATTGAGCATCCACGTGGTTTGATTCCCAGCCCTCTGAAGCCACGCTGGAGACCGAATAAGAAGGTGGGGAAAATGTCTCTTATTTCCACAAATCCCCATTCAATTTGTACCTCCAGCTCCTCCGCTTGTGTCCGTCCCAGGCCTCTCCCGAGCGAAAGCCACAACAAATAATGTTTTGGTGCTGTGACATGGACAGAAATCCTATAGCCTCCAGAAGGAATTCATGCTCTTTGCTGACTACCCTGAGCTGCTTTGACTTATTATCTGACCTGGATCTAAATTAGGTTTTGATTAAAGTCAAGAATAATTCTACTTGGAAAAATCCCACTGTTTAAGTTCAGAGATAGCAAAAACTACAGGAGAATTAAAACTGATTTCTCACTTTGGGGACAGAGACCCCACAGGGACCTTAGACAATGCCCCGTCACTCGCTGCGAGAGGCAGCCACACTGTGCCATGTCATTCATAACCTGACCATGCTCTGTTTTCGCAGCAGCCACATTCTCTCCCCACTTCTCCTCTGAGATCACTCCCGTAGAGACTGACAGCTCCAATGCTTGGTCAGCATCTCCTCATTTCAAGCGTGGGTTTATCCACAGTCTGTTTATTCCTACTCGTTCTTGTGCCAAGGTGGTACCGTGTCTTAGTCCGTGTCCCTCCCTGGTGTCTATCTCTTCATTGTCCACAAACGTGTCTTCTCTCAGCGTTTGTTTTCCTGAGATCAGTGAGCCGAGTCACTTCTGTAAGACACTCTCTTTTCTCCTGAGCAATCCAGCAAAAAACTCTCTCTGCACTAGTCTCAGGCTAAATTCTCTCAATACGGCTAACCAGAACCAGACAGGAGACTGGAGCTTCACCAGAGCCTTTATACTTCTCTGTACCTCTCTTGAAATGACTCTCCTGAAACAATTTGGGATCGTTCCCCTTTTTCTTGACCGCATCCTCTTAGTGGATCACAGCTCTCCCGTTAGTGGATCACAGCTGTCCTGTTGGTGGATCACAGCTGTCCCATTGGTGGATCAGAGGTCTCCCATCCAGCCTTGGGTAGGTGAACGTCTCAGACGCAGACTGCGTGAGACACGCGGGGTCCCTTTGTGTTTGATGGAAAGAATAAGGCAGCTCCAGTGAGCGATTCATCTCACACCACGATAAGCGTTTAAAGCACCGGGATGAATGGTTTCTGAAGGTGCTCATCATCGCGCATTGACTGTAGAGGCAGTCGAGACACCCAGGTAACGCTGGCTGTCCAGCTTTGAATGACTGCAGTTACGAGAGCCAAACACTCATCCGTAGTGGTCCCACAAGTACATTTCTCTATCCTTTCCCAAGGAAGCGCTCCCAGCTCCCAGCAGAAGTGATGGTTATTAACTCTTGAGGTCACTTTGCGCTGCTTGGTACCAGGCTACATCCACTGATGGGTTCGGTTCCTCCGTACCCACCCCTCTGCCTGCCTCTCTTATCCCACCCAGCAGCACTCAGGGGTATTTGGTAAATGGTTCCCTTTGGGTCCTATTCAAGTGCAAATCCAACAAAACCAGTGTAGCTGGGGACACTGCTGGGCACCCGCTGGCACAGCACCTTCTCCAGCTGGGATCTGTGGGGCACTTGCTGCTGGCCTGCTGTACATGGCTTTTTACATGGTATCTGGCTGCCCTCATTTCCAGCTGATAAACCGCGTTTAGAACAGCTTCGAGGAGCGGGGTACTTTCCAGTTATCACTTTCCCATATAAGCTCTAAACGTAACTGTGGGGGTGTCCGAGGTGACGGCTGGAAAGTGTCCACCACTGCCACCTCCACATCAACAGGCAGATGCTATCGGGGTGGATGGGAGAGTCCCTGGCACGGTCCCGCACGACTGGAGGGGGGGTCACCGCTCCCGCTCGGCCCAGACCCAGCTCTCCCACCACCCTGCCCCACCGAGGCGCGAGCCGGGCGCTTGGGGAAGGAGCGGGAGCCGGCAGCCGAGGGCTCCTGTGCTCGCGGTGCTGAGCGCACGGTGAGGACCGACTGCTGCCGCTGCTGAACAGGACGGCTGTGGGAAACACGGGGAACGCGGGAATATGGCTGAGCTGAATCAGTCCCTCCGGACTGCTGTGCTGCCCCTGCCCCGATAAGCATCAGACACTTCAAAGGAAGGCCCAAGTGCTACAGTGAAAAAACAGGGAAGGAAATATCCTCAAAGGAAGCATCTTTCTCACTCCTGACCATCAGTTTTAGACTTACCTCTAAAGCACGAGTGCTTATCTCGCCCTTCTCTTTCTTAAATGTGTACCTTCCCAGGTGTTTCTCCTCCCAACAGGCACCCGGTCCTTTTGCATACACAAACACTCTCTGTGGTGATAAATTCCGCCGGTTAGCTATAAGATGGGTAAAAATGATCTGGTTTATTCAGTCTGGATGACTCATACTTCTGATGATCATCCCTTTTTCTTGTACCTTGAGAAGGGACCTCTTTGCACACACCATGTACCTTCTCCGGACACTCACCACGCTACAGAGGCACCACAGCCTTCCCTCTTCGGCTCCCGTCTCGGCTAAGCTGCCCTGATATTTCCAATTAAGCATTTCCTAGGTGTTAGGATTGCTAATTCCTGATTTCCCTGGGTTTATGAATGTGAAAGAATAATCACAAGCCAACACAGTAGTCCACGGTCTGGAGTACCTCTATCTGAAAAAACATGTGACAGAGAACTAATGTCTAGTTTATATTTGCTGGAAGTTACTAAGAACAACATTTATTTATACAGTATAAATAGCAATGGACCTGTTGTTACCACTTGTTCGTCTATAGGAAAGCCAGCAGCAGACACCCTGTGCTGTACACCACCCACTATCTGTCATCCAGAACCAACAGTTTAAGGTCCAGTGCCACCAAACACTTCCACTTCCCCCCCCCCCCCCCCCCCCCCCCATCTTTAAGGACAAGAGTGGCCTCAATATCACACGTTACAATCTGGCATGTCATGAGATTGCTCACGCAGTGCAAGTTAAAATCTTGTTGAATCTTGTGCTGGATTGGCACCTAAAATATTGACCTGAACGCTCAGCCCCTGTGTGAGTGGTCTTCCCAAAATCCTCATTCAGAGGACAACAGTTCTTGGTTTGGCTGGCCTTGCCTTCCCAAACTGGGGAAACTCCCGTCCATGCTCTCCAGAGAGTGACCCTCTGTATCGTTTTCTAGGTGGGCCCCCAAACCTTCTTAATAGAAAGACCAGACAGATTCAGCTACTCACACCAAAGGACAGACAAAATATTTAACTGCAACTATTAACAAACCAAACCAGGTGAAGCACAGGAGAGATCGGTCAAAGGAAAGTCTTAGCAGGACATAGCTTGCCGCATCTGGCAGACCAGGATGCAAAAACATCAAGCCCCATGCGTGCTGTACCCCAGACTAAGGTCATTAACTGGAAATACTGCAGTTTCCAGCAATTTTCTACAGAGGACAGTCACTGCTGGTGAGAAGACCGCTAGAGTCCTTCCCGTCCATCAGCCATGCCTACCGTGTGGCTGGAGCACCTGGCTCACCCCAAGCCAGGTATGCGTCCACCAAACCAAACTGCTGTCTGTGAGCAGGCTCAGGGAGTCTGTGACCAACCGACTACCACACGTGGCCCCTCACTCCTCCCTGAGCCCCCCTCCGCCAGTTCCTTCCCCTTTTCTGGGACAGGCTCAGGCCCTTCAGCTGATGTCTTACTCTGCAAAGTGTCTCATGCCGAGAGGGGTGTCTATTAATCATTAAGGAAAATATAATGCTTATCACTCTGCTTTGCACTGATGGAGCTAATGTTTGATGGTCATCACAATTTGGCAGCGATAAAACCCAAACTGGTGCTGTTCGTGTGAAAATATCCAGATTCAATGGACATGCAATCTCCTACCTCAGCTTCAAATGGGTGGGCTGAGGGAGGAGAAGACTTCTGTCCATGCCTACGGTGGTGTGAGAGGACATTCCCTTTTCCCTTGGCTTCTGAGTGGTTGAACTGCAAGGTGGGGAATTCAGTGATTGCCTCAGCCAGGAGGTCCGATCACGGTGAAGAAGGCAGCACCACCCCTGGCTGGAGCAACTCCTCAACAAAAGCAAAGTGTCCTTTTACTGTCTTCCTCACTCAACATTTCCTGCAAAGCAGCTGGACTCCAGCGCCGAGTGCTTCCCTGGCACTCCTGGACAGCCAACTGCCACCACACCTCCTACAAAGCCTATTCGTAGGAAATCCCACCCACCCCTGTGACTACCCAAGTGCCAGCCGGTTCTGGACACCGAGTTCAGCTGGTCACTGTGTTGCGCCATGCAGGTGGGATGCCCATGTGCTGTAGCAGGCTAAGAGCTGAGCCCGACTTCATCTGCAAATTCTTTGTTGAGAAAGTTGCCCACCGAGCCCCAACTGTGGAGAACATCCTTCTCTTTTCTGCCATTTCCATCCCCCCAGCTGCGCCTTGCGGCAGTCCCCTGAGAAAGCTGTGCTTCCATGGCTGACTGAGGCTTGAAAGGATGTCCATCTTATTTTTAGTGGTCAGCAAAAATACTGCAGTGCACTAGCAAGTTCCTGCAGGCATCCTGTGCTATGTGGTTGAAAACCCAAAACAAGGAAGACCTTCTGCGTTCCACGAGTCCCTCTCCATCAGCATCATATTGGTCCCGGTGCAAGCTGGATGGTGAGACTGGGAATTTTTTGAGAGGTGTCCAGAGATCCAGTGGGGTAGAAAGGGTCAACATGATTTACAATGGCATATTTCAATAATTAATTTCAATGCTCCAGTGTCACAGATGTCCCCTGTTTTCACCGTACCCCCTCTGGCATGGGTAACCTATGGCTCGGCTCCTGCAGCATTCAATTCCCTCCTCGGGGATCTGTCGGATGGGCACAGCGCGGCTGGCATGGGGCGAGGGGCAGTGACAAAAACTGCCTTTTCGCCAGTGAAGTGCCCTCACCTGCCCCCCTTCCTCCAACCTCGGGCGTGTGGCACTGGGGCCACCAGTGCACTGGGTTGCTCTGCCACCACCATGCCCTGCACCTCCAGCACCGGCCTCAGACAACTCCCTGACACATCAAATTCCTCTTCCAGGTTCCCACAGGCTCCCAGTTCCTGCTCCTACGTCCTCACACTGGCCCTACCGCTGCTGACAACACAGGCAGCCCTCGGTATGCACCACTGCTGTGCCCCCATCCGGCACGGAGCAGGCCTGGGGCACTGCCAGGTGGGCATGGAGCACATGCATGGCACTGCCAGGAAGGCATGGAGCACACGTGTGGCTCCACTGGGCGGGTATGGAGCACACGCGTGGCACTGATGGACAAACCGGGAGCACACGCGTGGCACTGCTGGGTGGCCATGAAGCACACACATGGCATTGATGGACAGACTGGGACCACATGCATGGCATTGATGGACAGGGAGCACGTGTGGCATCGATGGACAGACCAAGAGCACACACATGGCACTGCTAGGTGGGCATGGAGCACACATGTGGCACCAATGGACAGACCAGGAGCACACACGTGGTACTGCTGGACAGACAGGGGCCACATGTATGGCACTGATGGACCTATAGGAAGCACATGTGGCACTGATGCACAGGGAGCACACAGATGGCATTGATGGACAGATTGGGACCACGTGCATGGCATTGATGGACAGACCAGGAGCACACGCATGGCACAGCTGGGTGGGCATGGAGCACACATGGGGTACTGATGGACAGACCAGGAGCACACATGTGGCACCAATGGACAGACTGGGACCACATGCATGGCATTGATGGAGCACATGCGTGGCACTGATAGGTGGGCATGGAGCACACATGTGGCACTGATGGACAGACAGGGACCATGTGTATGGCACTAATGGACAGACCAGGACTACATGTGGCACTGATGGACAGGGAACACACACATGGCACAGCTGGGTGGGCATGGAGCACGTATGGGTTACTGATGGACAGACTGGGAGCACACACATGGCATTAATGGACAGACTGGGACCACATGCATGGCATCAAGGGACAGACTGGGACTGCATGCATGGCATTGATGGACAGACTGGAAGCACACATGTGGTACTGCTGGGTGGGCATGGAGTACACATGGGGTACTGATGGACAGACCAGGAGCACACACGTAGTACTGCTGGACAGACAGGGATCACGTGTATGACACTAATGGACAGACCAGGACTACATGTGGCACCGATGGACAGGGAGCACACACATGGCATCAATGGACAGACTGGGAACACATGAATGGCATTGATGGAGCACATGCGTGGCACTGCCGGGTGGGCATGGAGCACACACGTGGCATCAATGGCCAGACAGGGACTGTGTGTATGGTACTAATGGACAGACCAGGACTACATGTGGCACTGATGGACAGGGAGCACACGCGTGGCACTGATGCACAGCCTTGGACCACATGCATGGCATTGATGGAGCACATGCCTGGCAGTGCCGGGTAGGCACGGAGCACACATGTGGCACCAATGGACAGACCAGGAGCACACATGTGGTACTGCTGGACAGACAGGGACCACATGTATGGCACTGATGGAGAAATCGGAAGCACATGAGGCACTGATGGACAGGGAGCACACGCATGGCATGGCTGTATGGGCATGGAGCTCACATGGGGTATCAACAGACAGACCAGGAGCACACATGTGGTACTGCTGGACAGACAGGGAACATATGTATGTCACTGATGGACAGGGACCACACGCATGGCACTGATGCACAGCTTGGGACCACATGCATGGCACTGATGGAGCACACGCATGGCACTGCCGGGTGGGCATAGGGCACATACATGGCACTGATGGACAGCGAGCACACACATGGCACCACCAGAAACACGGCACATGCGTGTGACTGCCGGGGAGCCACAGAGCCACAGCTGCCGACTGGGACGGGCGGCCCCATTTCGCCCCCCCGGACCAGCTGTGACCGCCCACCACCAGAGACCCCTCGGAGACGGAGGAGCGGGACCGTGGCTCGAGCGCCCCCCCCCCTCCCCTGCAGTGGCGGGGCTCGGTCACGCCGTGGGACAGCTGCCCGGCCGCAGCCCCCCCCCTCCCGCCGGGACACAGGGAGGATGCTCTCCCGGCTCCTGCCCGGGGAACAGGCGCGGAGGGCGGGGGCGGCTACGGGGGGAACGCAGCGAGGCACCGGGTCCGGGGTCCGGCCTTTGTCTCCCGCTCCGGGGTTGCCCCGGGGCCGGATTCGGGGCGGGGTGCGGCTCTCCCGGTCCGGCGGGACAAACCCCAGTCGCTCCGGTCAGCCCCGATCGAGGGCGCTGCGGGGCGATCCCGGTATTCCCTGTTCCGTCCCGTTCGTTCCAGACCGTTCCGGCGGGGCGGTAGAAACCTTCTACCGTTACCGTTACCGCTACACTCCCACCCCCCCATCCCGCGGCTCCTCCCCGGTTCTGCGGCGGCTCGGCAGGTGCCCGCCTCCGCCCCCACCGGCCCGTCCCGCCGCACACGTGCGCCCCGCCGGCCCTTTGTCTGGGACCGGCACCTGGACCCGGGCCCCCCGGCTCGGCCGGTCCCCCCCCCTCTCCTCCTCCCCTCCCCGCTCCCCGGCCCGTCCGGGCCGGGGAGCGGGGCGGGGGGGAGGCGAGGGGGGGGGCCCGGCGGGGCGCACCCCCCCGGGG